>PVIH01003490.1:0-159791 GCA_004025045.1 Sigmodon hispidus
AGGGGGAAGGGGAGGAGGGGGAGGAGGAGGAGGAGGAGGAGGGGGAGGAGGAACAGAAGAGGAGGAAGGAAAAGGAAAGGAAAGAAATGAGAAAGAAAAGAGAAAAAATATCAAACACAAATTTAATTTTGTTGCTGTAGGAGATTCAGTGGATTACATTATTTCTGCCTTAGAAACAATATTATCATTAATAAAATCCTTTTGACTGGTGTTTAATGGATGGCAGTTCAGTGAGGTAGTTAAGAATCAAACCAGAAAATCTTTATTGTGGCATTAAATCAATCCATAGCTTGAGAATTCATTATGCTAAGCATTTTAGTAATTAAGGAGCACATAAATGAAAAACATGTGGAGAAATTAAAACTTAATTTCAAAAGCTGCAGCTAATAATGGCATCTTAATGGAGATGTACATAGAATCCATTTCATGAAAAGTCCTGAAGTTTGGGTGCTGTGCAGTTTGATAGAGAAATTACTAGTGCCACCTACTGGCCAAAAACTAAAATTTCAAAAGTCGGCTTAACAGTGGTACTACTCAGAACTACCAGTAGAAATAATGATCTAATAAACAATTGCATAAGCATTATCCTTAGACATTTTATCTTATACATTGTAAATGTTTTATACAGCGATTGTTGAAATACCCTGTTTTATTGATGTTGGGAGGAGAAAACTGGATTTGCCAGGAGTAGAGGCTGAACTAAGCAATATCGGGACCTTGGGACCTTAGGACCTTGGGACCGCCTGCCCATGGTGAGGATAGGGAGATGTGGAGAAGAGAGAATGACCTGATGTGGTGAGAGGGGGAAGGGACCTTGAATAAAGATATACAAGGATAGAAAATGTGACTTCTTTATTCATAATAAAAAAATTAAATCCTGAAAAAAAGAAGAAATACCCTGTTTTAAAGTCTAGGAATAATTTAAAATGGTGATTTCTTATTTTATATTTAATTTAAATTAGTATTCAGTAAGCAGTATGGTTCCTATTAAAACATTCTGTGAAACCTTCTAAGAATATATTTTAATGTCATGACCACACTGACCAAATGTGTTAGAATCAGGGTAGGATGCTATGGAGAGCCGTGAGCATCTTTAGGAATCATTCTGGATTGTTAACAAGCAATCAAGTTTGTGAATCACTAGAACCATCAAGTTATTTCAGAAGGATGACTGGTCTTCAGTAAACATCAGAAGTGGGAAATGACAAAATAGCCAATATCTTTGGCTTTTATCACTCAGTCCTCAATGAAAACTCACACACAAGCTGCATCCATCCAAGAAAAATATTGTACTTATAATCTCTCATATGGGAAAAAAAATCACACATTTAAAAGTATTTTAAGTTAGGAAACATACTAGAAATGGTTTTGTAAGGTTTAACCTGGGAGCTGAAGCCTGGTGTATATTGCTGAAATTTTACCATTCAAGGTTACATGACCACAGAACACATAACAAGCTGATTCTAATTATTTGATTCATGTCAGAAGATCCAGACTTATAGATTCAGAGACTTGAGTCCATTACCCAAGAAGAGATGAATTTGGTACTATATAAGGACAGTGAATGCTATATAACTGAGCTCTCCTGTATAAAGATGTGTCCAGAGTTCTAAGGAGGTGGCGATTATTCTCAGCAAAGATCTACAAGGGGTCCAAGAAAGACAAGAAGAAAGAATGAGCATAGAGATTTTAGAGGATCTGATTTGTACTTTGCTGTGTTGAGCACTGGGCTCTCTGGAAGCACCTATAGGTCAGAAAGTGTCTAAGAAATTAAATACCAAGGAATGTGATGTGTGATGGGTACCAAAGCATGGGGTAGTTGCAGACAAGAGCAAATGTGGACGGTGTCCACTATAGTTGAATTATAAGGATGAGTGGTGAAAGACACAGAAAAGAGTAGGCTATTAAAGAATACTGTGGAATAGTGCTGAAGGAAGCCATTCATTCCTTTTAGAGAGTAAAGCTAAGTTCTGCAAAGACATATTTTCAACAAATTACAGCTCATTAATAACAGACATCCTGGAATGTGCTACAGGCAATGTTGAGGTAAATGCATGAGGCACCTTGTAGCGGGAAATCAGGAACTGTATATGTGTGCTGGTTGCAACAGAGCTCAGAAGCTGACAGGGGTGTAGCCACCGAGAACGGGATTCCAACAACACCTGGAGAGAGACAGGATGCAGGCGTTCTCTCGCAGAGAGCTCTGGAGAAGGGACAAGGCTTTTGGTTCGCGGCGGCAGAGCTCCGGGCTGGTGGCGAGAGAGTGTGATGGCGTGGCACGTTGTAACTTTATCGCTTAACTTTCTCTTAAAACCTTCTCTGTTTTGTAAATACTTCTCACAAAATATACCTCACTTAAAAAATACCTCACAGTAAGTTTTTACTGTGATAATTGGCGCCCAATGTGGGGCTAATTCCATAAACCTGCCAAGTTCCACACCCGCAGACAGAGCCAGTCTAAACGGCTTTGGTCTCCATCTGCACGCACAAGTCTCCTATATGCAGCCAGGAAGGAATCTGCGCGTGAAAGACCTCCTGAGAGACAAATTGACCCAGTTCTAGTGACACACGCCCGATAAGATTTGTTAAAACATTTAGCAGAGACCCTCCCAGCCAAATCGCCACCTCGTTTCACGCACCATTGCTGCTGCTGCTGCTGCTGATCGCAACTACAACACCTGCTGACCATAAGTCCTCATTACATCTAAATAAGACAATTTTTTTTTCTTCTAAAATGTCCGATCAAATAAATGTTCACAATTTTACTTACTTTTTCACAATAATAACAAAAAATTATTTCCAAAATTACACATTTAAAAGTTATCTCCACCCAAAAGTCTTTTTGCTTTTTTGTGTGATAATATACTTCATACCTACCTATTTTAAAAGATCTCAACATAAAAAATATAAAACTAAAATGTCTGACATAGATAAACATATTAAGACACTCCAAAAACTCATTGTTTCCATAAAAAAAGTCTACTTTGATCACAAAAAAATTTAGAGCTCATATTAATAAAAATTTTAAAAAATTAAATAAAAAATTTAAAAAGTAAACTGCAATAGCACCTGTCACAAATCTAACACTTGCTAAGGTTTTCATAGCTTCCTCTACACTACTCTTATTTACACATCCTGCAGGACCTTTAAGGAAAGCTGGCCATCAATATGAACTGAGAACGGTACTGACTGGGAAGTCACATCATGACTAATGGTCAGAAACCATGTGATTCTCTGCCAACAGCAGCCTTCTCTAGTATAATCAACATTTTCATACTGATCAATAGACCCTACACAAGATGCATCTTATGAACATGGATTGAATATTATTGGCTTTGTTTATTATGTCAATTTATGCTCACCAAAGAGTAGTTTTACATTGTCAAATCTTGTTTTGCAAACAGTGAGCTTTGTGTTTTGGTGTCTGTGAGCAGTGATATCATAGACAAAAGAAACCAGAGCACCTGCCTCTAAAGAATTATTTTGCCTAGTAGCAGACACGAACCAGGTAGGTGTCTTTTAACCTGAAATACAGAAGAGTCTATGATTTATCAAAATGTGAGAAATCCACAGCTTGGTGAGAATGCAGCTTTGTTATCTAACCATTACAGTTCTTGGCTATTGCTCTTCTATTTAAAAAGTTAGTTTCACTAAGGAGTTGAGCTGCTCCATTAAATGCCTTCCAAATGTGGTTTGTAAAGTGATGGTTTCTATCTTGGTGGGACTTCAATTAAGCTATTCTGAGAAGGGAAAGAAGTCTACAGCGCCTCACACTGGGATATTTACCCTTCTCTTTCTTGTATTGTAAATTCAGCTCTCAGCTGGGGATTCAGCTTCAATAAAATGTTATTGGAATTTACTTTTTCTTCCTTCTCTGGTAGACTCCCACATTTCCCTTGATTGCAGGAATGATGTGGTTATAGTGTTTTGAAAACAATGTGAACTATGTCTAAGTGCTTTCTAAACCAGACATTTTTTCTTGTGTGGCTGAAACTCCCTGAGTGCTGACAGGGAATAAAAACTTGTTACTGTCACCTTGCTTGAGCTCTGTGTCACAGAGTGAAGGCTGAGGCCAGCACAGTGACCCCCTGAGAAGTTGGCTACCAGTCTCTTTCTCCTCTCTGCTGTTGTATAAACACCTCCTGCCAGCGGTAGCCACAGGTAGATGCTATATGAAAAAATCACAGGCCCCAGCAGGCTACATAGAGTGAACTAACCCACTAAGAATAAAGAAAAATAGATAATACAAAAGGGTACCATTATACTGCAGGTCTGCACTGAAAATCATTTCAGTGTTGAATGTGGCACTGTCTGGTTCCTGTAATCCCAACACTCAGAAGCCTAAGGCAAAAGGATTGCCATAAATTTGAAGCCAGCCTGGGCTACCTGATGAGTTAGGATACAGAGTAAAATCCTCATTTCAAAACAAAACTAAACAAAGACTCAGGGGGTTGGGGAAATGGCACAGTGTGCTGGCTGGCATAAGGATCTGAGTTCAGATCTCCAGTCTCAGTGTAAAATTGAGAGTGGCCACCAGGGACAGAAGCAGGCAGTTTTCTAGAGGCTGGCTGAGCTAGTTAGTTACACTGTCTCAAAATAAAGTTGGAGAGAAAGTGAGTGAAAACAACAGCCAGATGTTGACCTCTGGCCTCCACACATGCACACAAAGTTAAGTGCGGGGCGGGGGTGGGGGGGGCGCGGAATCATTTCAAAATCATGTTGTCTGTGGGACAGTTTTCATACATGATCTGGCTTTGACATGTGGCTTAAAAGATACCAAACATTAACATTTTTTTTTTCTAGGAGAGTCACATATTTACACAGGGTATCTATAAAATAGTTTGAAGATTCTTAATAATATTGCCAATGCTCCTCTTTAAAATAAAAATAATTATCACATTAGTGTTGTGCATTATATTAATGATACTGGCTAGAATACATACTTGAATTTCAGAAACTTTTGTTTTATTATCCTATATCACATTTCCATATACAATCAAATTTGTTTTTTTATGAAGATGAAAGAATATTTCAGGTTCAGTGACCTAGTTAAGGCACTGGCATCACAGAAAAGCACTATGATAAACCTTGACAGGGTCCTGTCCTCTGTCCCTGTGGCTGATGGAGCATCAGATCATCTGCAATTCTATAGCAAGCACTGGGTATGAATCGCAAAAGAGACAAAGGTAATAGATAGCTCGTAGGTTCAAGCACTGGGTATGAAATCTCAGAAGGGACAAAAAAAATGTTTCAGAGGCTTGATCACTGGGTTTCAACTCCCAGAAGGAACAATATCGATGTCTCATAGGGTCATTTTCCTATGTACTCAGGCTGAAAAAACTAGTCTCTAATGTACAAGAAAGCTAGCAGGGATTCCAGTAATCCTCATCAGTATTGCCATGGCCAAGTGTTCAGAAAGCCTCCTAACAAGGGATAGTGGTATTTTGTACATTTATAGGCTACTGTTAAAGTCTGTAAGGAAAGGCTCTCCAATATTATGCATAAGTGTTCTCTAATGATGTAGGGCAGCGTGGTAACCAGAAGAGATTTCCATTATTCTCAAGTTCCCTTGCTGGGGAGCAGCCTATCGTAGTCATTGAGATTTAATCACTACCGCCTCCTCTGATAGAAGAAATCAGTGTGGAGAAGGGAAGTACTCATTTAACTGCTGGATAATCAGATAATGTTCTCTAAGTAATCAGAAGTTGGCTGTAAGGTTATTTGGGAACAAATGACTGATTCTCTGGGAATCTGGGTATCTAGCTCATGATAAATTTAGCTCTTGTGGTATCATGTAGGAGCAAAATGTCACACATGGACAGGCACAGAGACTGTCTTGAAAAATAGGGTACATGGATGCTTTGACCGAAAATGCTAAGATGTTGTATTACTAAGTCCATAAGCTTATCATGTTACTTTGTGCTCCCAACTCCCTAAAAGCTTGTTGCTGTGGAGAAGCTTTTAGGGGAAAGATTTATAGATCTTCAAATTAGTTAATAAAGATACAAATAAATGATCAGTATCATTATTTATAACTTCCTGTTAAATTTTCAATAAGGTTATGACTAAATGAAATTACCACAAATTATTTGAAGTGACATAAAATAGCTAGGAAAAAAACTATAATTTAAAATCAAGACAGTATAAAAAGTGTTGAGAAAACCACAAGTATAACTTTAACCGAATCCCAAGTCAGCTTCCCTGAAAGTTTAAATAAAGTAAATCCTCAGTTGTCAGTAATGCCCATTTTAGTGCCTATGATCTCCATCCACCAGCCCACAATAATAACAACTCTGAGGCAGCAAATACAATCAGATAAAATAACATTATTCTAAAAGCATTAGATTAATATTACTGTATTATTATGACAATAGTATGTTATTGCTTTCTTTTTTATTGATTTTTTTCATTTTATATACCAACCACAGATTCCATCTCATCCCTATATCTGCTCCCCCCAGCTTCCTCCCCTTTGACTTACCCCTCCCCCATCCCCACCCCACCCCCACCCCAGTCCCACCCCACCCCCACCCCCACATTCCCTCTTATGAAAGGGTAAGACCTCCCATGAAGAGTCAGCAAATCTTGGTACATTTAGTTTAGGCAGGTCCAAGCTCCTCCCCCATACATCAAGGCACTGCAGGGTGTCCCTCAATAGGTAATGGGATACAAAAAAGCATCTCTTGCACCATGGATAGATCTTGATCCCATTTCCAGGGGCCTCTCAACTGCCTCCAGTATGTAGAGGGCCCAGTCCGGTCCCAAGCAGCTCTACAGCTGTTGAACTGGAGTTTGTGAGTTCCCACTAGCTTGGTTCAGTGTATGACTATAGTCTTGCATTCTTATGAACATAAGTCTAAAGTATGTACACATGCAGATATAGGCCACCCAAAGTAGAAGTATGAATGTATATACATGTGAGTCATCACATGCATGAACAGTACAAATGAACTGAGAAAATCTGGTCTATGGCATTATCAGTTACTGGCATTGGATGATTGTGGATGAGTTTTATACCTTTTTCTTTTTTGTACTTTCTACGGTGATTACAAGTTTAGAAAAGGAAGTCAGGCATCATAGTATAGAACAGTAATTCTCAAAGTTCAGTGTGCATTAAAAACCCCTAACAAGGCTTGTTAAAATGATGGTTTTCAGATTGAAGGTCCTCCCTTAGAATTGTGTTTGGATCAGGAAGGAAGAATGAGAATTCTTATTTTTATTTTTAACAAGTTCTAGTATGTACTGATACTGCAGTTTCTGAAGTCAAAGCCTGAGAGCCTCCAGGTGACAGTGTATATCTTGTGTTTAAGTTTGTCATGTTTAGCCAGCAAACTAACTTCAGATCTCTTTAATCTCTTCATCTAAGTAATATAATGAAGTACTTCCCTGGAGAGGTGCCAGAAATTAATTAGAATTCAGCATATGAAATCTTTATATAGTAGATGCATAGTAGGTTTTACTCATTTGATATTATACTCCTGTGTAATAACCAGATAATAACAAATATTCATCTTTTGATGTCAAATACAATTGGAAACTAATTTTCTACACCATCCCACCCCAAGAAAACTAAAGCAACTTGATTGTTGGGAAATGATAAACTGCCAGGATGGTAGCATGTAGTAGCTTTTACTCAAGTGAAAGTATTTTTTCCTTAAAATATTTGTTTGTAGAATGCAGCCCTGTGTTCTCCGCAGCAGTGTGGTCATCAATCACGGTGGGTGGGGTTCATGGATATTTTGCATATGTCAAAATGCATATGATTTTAAGTTCTAAGTCTAAAAAAATTAACTTAGTGTCTTATGATTACATATAGGTGGTGTTTGTTTTGCTTTTTCCAAATTTTATCTACTGGAAATTTTCAAAAAGCACGTCTGGCTTCACTAATTTTCTTCTTTAAACCATAACATAAGAAAAGGATTAGAGACTAAGTTTCAATTTAATAACATCCTCCTGGAAAATTTTGCAAATGTTTCCTTAATATTTTTAAACAAGATCCCCAAATCTTTAATAGCAATATAGCTACAAGTTTTGCATACCTACTATGATATTTATTCTTACCCATCATCCAGATGTAATAAGTTTTGACGAAGGACCATGGTTTCAATGAAAAAGGAGGGATGTATTTTTGTCTGACATGTCATCTAAGAGTTTAATACCTTTATAAAAAATCATTAATGTTTTTAAATCAATCTCCCAAGGGTAAAGACTTTTATCTTCTCCATCCAAAAGTCTTGTGATTGGCAAGAATAGTAAGTACAGAAAAGCAATTGTGTATACACATCTTCTCCTGGGGTACAATGTATATTCAGAATTCAGAGAGCTATTAAATTTTATTTTTAATGATGTTTTGTGAAGATAGCTTGAAATTTCTGTTCTCCAACTATGAATCCAGGGACTATTTTAAATAATTATCAGTTACTAGATTCAGATTGGTACTTGATTTCTCTAAGCTATGAATTCAGTGTTAACTATCATTTATTTATTAATCTCTAAGCAACCAAAAGTAACCCTTGTTTTCCATAATTATTCAACAGACCATAATTTCTCAGCTGTGTTCTAAAAAAATAGACAAGACGATAAGCCATCGAGGCTACCTACTTCTCAGGTTGTAGATTCCTGTATGTTTTCAGTTGGTGCTGTTGATTTGGCACTTTGGTAAGGAAGCACATCAAGTCTGGAGTGTGCGAAGGAAAAAAAAAAAACCTACTAGCTTAGTTTCCAGAAATGAATAATAAAGAGAAATGTGAAGGGATTATAGAATTTCCTTAAAGGTCATGTTCCCAGTTACTTACCAACTATTCACTAGGTCTTACACTATGGATTCTCTACCACTTCCCAATAGTATCAACCTGGGGACCAAGTCCTTTCTTCATACATGGACTTTGAGGAGACATTTAAGATCCAAACTATCACACTTTCTCTTGAGGAATGTTAGATAGGAAAATGGAAAACATACTGAATTTGAAGCTATACAATTTCTTGCTCTATGACATAGGACTTTCACAAGCCTTAATAATCATTAAATATTATAGAAGTTTCAAATCCATAGAAGATTTACATACATGTTGACATGTATTATTATGGTTAACATTGTTGTCGATTTTTTTATTTGGTCATATGATTTCCTTTGATAAATTATATATAATTAGATATGCTGATGGAATTTATTTTGCCCAAAATTTATTAAGACAATATTAGGATAAGGGCTTTACTGATAGTGAAAAGATACATCAGGGATGAAGAGGCTAGAATGTGGACCCCTGGAATACTGAAGAATATCTATAGCAAGTAAGTAGAGATCAATATGAATGAGAAATGGAGCAATATATAAGAAGGAAAGAGTCTGTTGAGAGTTGCTTATTTTCCTTATCTTTTTTCTGGGATAACTTTGATTGGTTTTTAACCTTAAATTATTGATAGTCCTACAATGAACTATGCTTACATTCTGAGCTCTGGTTCACCTACACCTGTTATAGTATGACTCTTGAAATATTTTTAATTCTCTCACCATTTTCCCATTTGTACCTGCTTATTGTTTGTGTATCAGTTTAAAATATAAACACCTAAGAAGAAGGACTATGACTTGTACATGTTTAAATTTTGAATAAATCTGATTCAGAGAATAATGAGCATTCAGTTAGGTTTAGTAGAGTTGATGGGTTCATTAGGGACATTAATATTAATTTCTCTGATAAAAGGTAGCTAATATCTTTTTACTACAGTCTGTTATCAAAGTTCTTAGACAATTAATATGATTTGAAATTATTTTACAAAATTTTCATATTTAAATACCTTTTATCTCCAATACAATATTTGTTTACAGGGCTTTATAGTCAAACATATTCAGTTCCATATAATATATTACTCTTATTCAAAAAACCCACTTCCCAAAGCATCATGTAATCCTAAAATATATTGACTCTAATAAAAAAAAATTAGAGGATTGTCTTCCCATCATTTTATCACAATAACCAGAAAAGAAATATTGAAGTGTTTTTTAATGTTTTAATAATATAATCAAAACATATTTCCATTCTGTTTTCTTCATCTCAGTCCTCCTAAGTACCCTTGTTGATCTCTTCTAATTTATTACCTTCTATTATCTGTCATTACTTATATATATGCAAATTTATAAAACCAGTTCAATCTGCATATTGCCACTCCAATGTATGCTTTTCAGACACTTGGTGTCGGATAACCAGTTGGTGTGTTCTGCCCTGAAAAAGTATTTCTCTCACTCTAGCCATTTCTTAATTGCCTGTAGTTTTTTTTTTTTGTGTAGGATTGATGCCTCTTGGGCTTCCCCTATCCACTTGGCATGTCTATGGCTATTGTCCATGTTCAGAGCATGGTAGACAGTCATGCTGATGAGATCTATGCATACAGCTTCTGACATTACCAGAAAACACAATCTAACAGCAAACCATGATCTTCTAACTCTTACAACGTTTCTGTCCCTTTCCCCACAATGCTTCCTGGATCTTAAGTGTGGGAGTGTTTTATGAAGTATTCTTGGAGACCATGCTCCACAACTATGATTTTGATTGACTGTGGTTTACTGTACTAGTCTCCAATTGCTGCAAAGAAAAGTTTCCCTGATGAGGAAACTTTTTATGTATTTATAAGGACACAACACGACATTTTCAGAAAAAATGAAAGGGACTGAAAATCACTATGTTAAATGAAATAAGCCAGATTTATAAAGATAAATGTCACATGTAGTCTCTCATAAGTGGCTTCTAATATTTAATTTTAGCATATTTATTTGTATGAGGGCATATGTACTTAAATTAGAAAGGGGACTATGTGATGAAACGAAAGATATTATAAATAACAGAAGAAAAATTTAAAATATGTTACTTTAAAAGAAAAATGTGGAGAAAACTGTGTAATGAAAAGCATTAATATCAGAGTTTGGAATCGTCCCCAAGCTGCTAAACTATGCACATAGATTGCCTGGCTTATTGAAATCTAAACAGCATCTAGCTAGTTTAAGTGCTACTGACTATGGAATATATAAATCAATAAACAAACACACATGATTATACTTCTTATTTAATCCATATCAGAGTAAAAATACCTTAAATTATTACCACAAAATATTTTTCATTTTTATATATTATGACAAAGTTTTTTTTTTTTTTTTTTTTTTTTTTTTTTACGGTATAACAAAATTGACTTTTAAAAACCCTGTGGGAGTTTTCTTTTACATATGTAATTGCCCTTGTGTTGGGGCCATAAATATTCAGGATTGAGTCTTCATCTTGGTGAATTTTTCCTTAGATGAATAAGTTATGTCCTTTCCTGGTCTCTTTTAAATGATTTTAGTTTAAAGTCTATTTTGTTAGATATTAGGATGGCTACACCAACTTGTTTCTTAGGACTATTTGATTGGAAAGTCTTTTCTCAACCCTTTACTCTGAGCTTGTGTCTGTCTTTGAAGTTGAAGTGTGTTTCTTGTATGCAGAGAAAGATGGCTTCTGGTTTTGTATCCATCATGTTAGGGTATATCTTTTCATAGGTGAATTGAATGCATTGATATTAAGGGATATTAATGGCCAATGATTGTTATTTCCTGTTATTTCTGGTGGTAGCTTGTGTGCATTTCCCTTTTTTGGGTTTTTTCTTCTGTGGGATTATTCGTTATAATCCATAGGTGTTTCTGGTTTCCTTAAGTGGGAAGATTTTCTCTAGTGCTTTCTGTAGGGCCAGATTTGTGGATAGGTGTTGCTTAAATCAGGTTTGTTGCAAAATAGCTTGTTTACTCCATCTATGCTGATTGATAGTTTTGCTGGGTACAGTAGTCTGGGCTGGCATCCATGCACTTTTAGTGTCTGTATAATGTATGACCAGGGCCTTCTTGCTTTCATTGTTTCCATTGAATAGTCAGGACCTTTTTTCTTTGCAGCTCTTAGTAATTTTTCTTTGTTCTGTAGGTTCAGTGGCTTGATTATGATATGGCAAGCAGAATGTTTTTGTGGATTTAGTCTATTTGGTGTTGTGTAGGCTTCTTGTATCTTTATAGGTATTTCTTTCTTTAGATTGGGAAAGTTTTCTTCAATGATTTTGTTGAATATATTTTCTATGCCTTTGAACTGGTGTTCTTCTTCCTTGATTTCAATTAATCTCAGGTTTGGCATTTTCATGGTATTCCAGATTTCCTAGATGTTTTGTGTTATGACTTTTTGGTTTTAGTGTTTTCTTTAACTGATATATCTATTTCCACTATTGAATCTTCCACTCTAGAGATTCTTTTGTCTATCTCTTGGATTCTGTTGATAATGCTTGAATCTGTAGTTCTAGTTCATTTCTTCAGGTTTTCTATTAATTTTCATTCTGAGATTTGTTCATCTCTTCCAATTTTTTGTTTGTATTTTTTTTCTATTTCTTTAAGGGAGTTTTTTATATCCTCTTTTAAGGCTTCTATTAGCTTCATAAAGCTGTTTTAAATGTCATTTTCTTCTGTTTCCTCTTTATTGTTATTCTCAGGTCTTGATGCTATAGAACCACCTGCTTCTTCTGGTGATGTCTTGTTGATCTTTGTATTGTTGTATGTATTCTTGCACTGGCATCTGCCCATTGCTTCCTCAGATGGCTCTTGGTCAGCTCTTAGTCAGTTTTGGGACTGGGGGCTGTGTATCTCCAAAAATTGCAAGGGCTGCTCTTATTTTGCTCTTAGTTTGCTGTAAGCCAAGGAGCTGTGTGTCTTCCATTGTTGCAGGATTGTTCTTAGTTTGCTCTTAATCAGCTGTGTATCAAGTGGCTTGTCTGGGCTAGTGCCAATGTGAGGTGTGATGAGGTTGATTGCAGTTTGGGCAGGGGGTAGCCCATGGTACATGCCGGTGTTTTGCTGGAACTTGGCCTTGGGGGTGCTCTCCCAGCTTTCTTTGGTTTAGGGTGGAGCTGGGTGTGGTTGCAGTGTGGGAGAGGTGTCCCTGGGTCAGGGATAGTAGAGTAGCAAGGTCTACACTTGACCTGAGGGACTAGATGGCACTCACTTCTTAGTTAACTGTGTGTCCAGAGGCTCGGCTGGTCCAGTGTAATATGTTTGTTTATTGATTTATATTTTCCATAATAGAATAATACAAAGGAAAAAGAATCAAAGATATCCTTATTTTCAAATGATACGATTATTTAAGTAAGAATCTCTAAAGATTTGCTCACCATAATTATGGTGGTTTGAACTAGACTAGTCCCCACAGGCTCCTGTTTGAATGCTTTATCCCTAGTTGTTAGGTGTTGAAATTCTTTAAGGATTGGGAGGTGTGGCCCTTATTAGAAGAGGTATGTCATGGGGGTGGGTTCTCTCTCTCTCTCTCTCTCTCTCTCTCTCTCTGCCTCCAATTTGCAGATAAGAAGCAAGAACTGTCAACTTGGAGTCCATTCTCTAGAGGGAAATGGCCTTTGTAGGTTTTTAAAGCATGTCCTTATGATATCTTGAATTTACTGATTCCTGTTGTAATGTTTTTCTTTTTTTTCTAATTGTATCATTTTTGTTCTTTTCTCTTTCTTTTGGTGAATTTGACTAAGCTTGTCAGTAATGTTTATATTTTTAAGAAACAAAATCTTAGTATGTTTTGATAGTATTGGTTTGTTTGTTGGTTCTAGGTCATTCAATTCAGCCCTGATTTTGTTTCTCTTTTCATCAACTAGGGTTTTATTCTTCTTTTTATAATGTTTTCAAATGTAACATTAATTATTAATTTGTGATATTGAAAGCATTTTCGATAGATCCTGTTGTACCTGTGTCTTAAGACCCACAGAGACCACCAACGAGCCTGTTTCCCATGCAAGTGCACAAGGGTCTTTAAATGTCAGGTTCAAACCACTCAGCAATGCTGCATGCAGCAGATCAAGAGTATGCCTCCCTGCCTCGTGGTGGAAGTGTTTTAAGGGAAAACAATGCAAGTCTGGTATTACTTGCCATGACATTTGAGATTGGGTAAAGGGATATGGGGTAAGGCAGTTTTTGAGAAAATGGTTAAACTTTTGTTACAAAACCAGAGTTTAAAACTGTTGGTTAAACTTTCAGTAGGAAAACAAAATCTGCTGACAGGCTATCTGCAAGACCCCCAAAACATGGACAGGATGACTGCAGGAACATCTGGATTGCCTTAATTTTTACTGTCCTGCTTCCTAATTGCTGCTTCTATAGTATCTGTCTGAATTTTGCTGCTATGACACATTCCTGTGATTCTTCCTGGAACTGAGCCCAGTCCCTGGTCAGCAGTTGGTTTAAGATAGTGGCTTTTCCCTAAGATGGAGTCTGTACAGTTAAGTGTATGCCTTCACAATCCTAAGCAATATTATTTACCTTTTATTTTTTTTATTTTTAGATTACAATATAATTACACCATTTTTCTCTCTCCTTTAACTACCTCCAAACTCTCCCGTATAACCCTCTGCTCTTATTCATATTCATGATGTATTTTTGCATTAATTATTATTATGTGGTCTGTTTCTTGGAGACAGCAATACAGTGGATCTGGTTTTCGTATCCAGTCTACTAGTCTCTGTCTGTTAATTGGTAAATTGAAAATGTTAATTTTGAGTACTATTATTAAAAGAACTATATGTTAAATCCTGTTCTTTTCTTATCTTTTCAGTATTTTTTCATATCCTTTTTGAACAAGTATGGTTTCCTCCTTATGACCTCTTGGCTGTGTTTATCCTGATTTCAGACCAAATTATTATTCCCCAATGTGGTCTGTAGAATTGATCACAATTCCTTTAATGTGTTTTTATTATATTATAATTATTTTGGAAATTTTTAATTTCTCCTATTTTAGTAGATATTTTTATGGCAGATAATAATCTGGATTGACAATTGTGTTCTTTCAGAATTTGGAATAGATGTTTCTGGCAAACATCTGCATTTGTGTCTGCATTTGAAACATTTTGTTGAATGGTTAGGTATTATTATGAGCCCAACATTATAAGTGATTTAACCTTTCAGTTTTGGAACTTTTGATATCCTTTTCCCCCTAAAACTTATATTTATTTTTTATTTTTGGGTAGGATTGTTTTACTTGCATATTGTATTGATTTATGCAAGTCAGGTGTCTGTTATATTTCAATTCTCTGTTATTGTTCACTATAATTTCCAGATAAAAATTGGAAGTGAATTTGTCTAGACTCTCATCTCACACTGCTGGTACTGAGATATGTTAGAGACTTCAATTTTTGAGGAAATTAGTTTATTTCTTCCACTAGCACCAGGTGGATATTTTCACTCAACTGAACATTTCTAGATGCTTTGTTTTAACATCACATCAGCAACTATAACACAATCAATGTTCAAGATGTCTAGACAATGGTATAGTTGTCTGATTGTAACTTACAATGTTATCATAGGAATATGATGAAAATCTAGTTCCTAAAAGAGTTAAATGTACTTATATGAAAGACCCCTGAGGTTTATCTTACTAAATTTTAATATTCCTCAGTTACTACATCTACAATGTCTTCTCTATTTCAGACCCTATTAATGTTGAGGTAATATGTTATATTTTCTTATGTCCACTTTCTCATTGTGGAAAAGCAAAAAAGAAGAGATTTCATTTCTAAATCATTGTATGATATGCATCCCCCCTACTAAATTTTAAATTTTTTAGATTTTGTAAAAGTTAGCTATATATCATGTTTATATATTGAGTGGTGCTCAAAATATCCTACATGAGCTGTCAACCATTAATCACTGACATATGATGAGATCCTCTGGTGAACAATGAACTATTTTTTCAGGGAAAATGTTAGTGCTTCTCTGTGAGTTGCTTCGGGAAAACTTCTAAATAAAAACTCAGGATTCTAATGGATAAAATAGACCATGACAAAGGGTGTTGGACATCACATGTAATTTGAATTCTACTGTTGTCTATGGCATGAAAGACTGATTACATGGAGATAAATAACAGTAATAATATTAGTAGTTACATAGAATTATATATATATAAAGTTTTAATACTTTATAGAAATTAAAGCATCAAGGGCTTTAAGTACTTTATGTCTTTGAGATTTTTTTTTTTGATTTTTTGTCATCTAACTTGCTATGTAGCTCAGGATGACCATGAACTTATTGTCTTCCTTCCTCTGGCTCTTAAGTGCTTGGTTGACAATCATGTTGTACCATTCCTGGCTATTCAGTATCATTTTATATTTCTATCATATTTTTCACTTTACCATTACATTAACAGTTTTACAATGTATTAGAATTTAACAATAAATTAAAATACAATAAAGCATTCTAAAAGTAATTGGTGGAAAGTAAGTCTGAAAACTCAAGTTCATATTCTATCCCAAATTGAAAACAGTAGTTAAAAAAGTATAGAAGTATGTATAAACTTTTTTAAAAAATAGAAACTCATATAACAAAATGACAGTTTGTACAAATAGTATGCTTTACTGGTCTGCAATACCCTGAAGGATCCTCTGTACAGAAGATGAGATTGATATTCTATATCCTACCATGAAAAACTTAGTGATATTTTTTATGAATTTCTTCGAGCCCAAAGTGCTTTTGTTTATGTTGGCTATTTAACAGTGGCATGACAAACAGTGTCAGTTACAGAAACCCAGAGCTATTTGGAGAGTAGATTTCTCATTAATATGCTCTGTAGAAACTGCCAGAGTACTTACAACTTTAACTGGCCTCGTGGTTACTTAATGACTGGAACTTTCTGATTTATAGGGCTCTTAAAAGTAAAAATATACCTCTTAATAACAAGTAGTCAACTGATAAGTTTTTATAATGATTTTTTTCCTAAATAGAGAGAACCATTTTCTAGATTCACAAAGTCCACATAAGCAGAAGCATTACCAAATATGCAGAGCAGCCATTGACATTTTTCTCTGTTCCTTCCACTCAAGGCTGGCTGAGGACTAAATACAATGTCATATGCATATATAGCCTAAGGACAAGCATTACTAGCTTGTGGCAAATTGTGATATTTCTCTTTAGTAGACTAAGAATATAGAACTCCTAGCTTATTGTTTTCAATTACCATATATAAAATTTATTTTTTATCTTTTGGAAAAATATTCATCATTCTGTGTAAGAATACTTTTTCAGAGCATGGGATCAGAAGGAACTTAAGAGAGTCCAGGGATTCCCCTAGGCAGAGAAAATAGAGAAGATCTCCTTAGCTAATTGGGAACATAAGGGGTTGCAACCAAGAAGGGGTGGGAACAAATCATAAGAGAAGGAGATGACTGAGTGAGAGGAACAACACGGAAGGAGAAAAAAAGAGATGGAGATCTTAATAGAGGAAGCCAATGTGGGGTTGGAAAAAGATTGGGTGCTAGGGAAACCTCCAAGAACTCACAGGATGTCCATAGCTAGGTCTCCAAACAAAAGTGAAGATATTGCCTAGATAGGACTTCCCATATAATCAAATGAATAGCCACCCTAAGTGCCATCACAGAACTTGCATCCAACAATGAATAGAGGTAGAGGCAGAGATACATGGGCTGAGCCCTTGGCTGAGCTTCTGGTCCAGCTGAGAGCAGGAGAGGAGAGTCTATGTGAGCAAGGGCATAGGTATTATGAGAAAAATTCTCACAGTGATGGCTGGATGGAGCTCTAGGGAGCTCACTGAATCAAGAAGAGCCACCTGAGAACCACTGGGAAAAAGAGATAGGCCCTACAATGATAGGCAACTGTCCACTGACATGGGCTGTATGTGGAACCTCAAGGGGAGGATTCAGACTGTGTTTCTGTGCATGGACTGGCATTTTGAAGCCCATACCCTCCAGAGGAACATCTAACCCAGTCTTATTATTAGGATGAGAAAATTAGGATGAGCAAATCGGACCTGCCTGCAGTGGATGCTGAGCTGATCCACCTTGGGCCTTCTTGCCCATTTGGGGAGGGGATGGGGGATGGGGATGAAGGAGTGATAAAGCTGACCGGGAGGGATTGGGAGAGGAAAGGGAGGGCGAGCAAGGGGATACATGGATAAAATCAAGACTTTATTTTATAAATACATAAAGAAAAAGAAAAAATAAAATAAAGATTGCTTGTTCAGAAAATTATAACAATGGAAGATGACTGTAGTGGAAAGTTTCTGCATCCTGCCTGGCCTGACCTGACCTGCATTTATTTTGTCCCCAAAAATCACACAAAGTCTTATGTTAATTACAAACTGCTCATCCTATGGCTCAGGGTTATTGCTAGCTCTCGCATCTTAACCCATTTCTACTAATCTATGTTTTGACACCTGGCTCAAGGCTCACCTGTACATTTATACCTTGCTTTCTTGGTGGCAGCTTGCAATGTGCCCTCCTGACTCTGCCCTTTGTCAACTTTATCTATGCTTGGATTTCTTGCCTGCTTATAAGCTGGCTTGCCATAGGCCAAAACATTTTCTTCCTTATCCAGTAGTATTTCGCAGTGTAGAGAAATATATCCCACATCACTATGGCTCAGGGTTGTTGCTTACTAACACTTATACTTTAAGTTAACTCATATTTCAATTTATGTTTAGCCTTGTGGCTTGGTACCTTTTTGCTCAGTGCAGCATTCTCACCCTGCTTCCTCTCTGTCACTTGTATCTGCTGCTCTGCTCTTCTGCTTCCCAGCATTCTGCTAGTCTGTTTGCCCTGTCTGTACTTCCTGTCTAGCTACTTGACCAATCAGCGTTTTATTAAACCAATACAAGTGGCAACTACTTACAGTGTACAAGAGCGTAGTCCCAAAGCAGATGATATTTTAAGCTATGGCTTATAAAGTCATATAAAAAAAGCATGAAAGTAAAATTTCAAAACTGGTACCCATAAGGAGAAGCTTATCTACCCACCAGAAGTGACCTCAGGTTAGGCAAATTGAATTTCCTTCCTTTAGATTCAAAATTAGTTTTGTTACATGTTCCAAGTAGAACCCACATTGCCCTGGAGATTGTTATTTTAATTTAATTTAGTTTTCCTTTATGTGTTTATGTGTTTATTCTTGTGTTTAGGAGTTTATCAAACATCTCGACCTAAAGAACCACAGCATGCATGCAGAGGTTTGTTTGCAGACTCATGCAGGTTCAGAGATTGCCTCTTCAGCCTCTGTGATTCCCTATGAGCCTTGCTTAGTCAGTTCTATAGGCCATGTTATCCCAAGGTCCTCCACCCCTCTGGGTCCTATAGTCCTTCCTCCTATCCTCTATAGGCATCTTGAGTTCCACCTAATCTATTTGTGGATCTCTGCATTGGATCCATCAGCTGCTGGACTAGGCCTCTCTGATAGTGTTTGGGCTATACCCCAATCTGTGAGAATCAAGGCATTAAGAATCATTTCATTGACTGTTTTATTTTTCATAGTCATGTTTGATATTGCCTTAGGTTTCTGGAAAATCCAGCTTTCCTGTTTCTGGATATACAAGCAGTGTTTGTCATTGGTTCCCTCTCCTGATGTAGGCCTCAAATTACACCAGTCAGTGGTTAGCCATTCCCCCAAGTTTGAGCTACCATTGCCCCAGAATATCTTGCAGCAGGATAGGTTGTAGGTCAAAGGTTTTGTAGCTGGGTTGGTGTCCCAGTCCCAGCACTGGCAGCCTTTTCTGGTTACAGAAGATAATCAGTTTATGTTCTCTTTCCATTGCTGGTAATCTTCATTACAGTCACCCTCCTCGGTCCAGCAAATTTGTACTGCACTAGGTGTCCCTATTCTCCAACAAATGCCCCATATTTCCAGTAGTCTCTCCCTGTCCACTGCTTTGTTCCTCCCTTTTCTGCCTGATCCCCCTTGTTCCCATACCCAACTGCCCCCAGACCACCCACAAAATTTATTTTTCCTTCCCAAGGAGATCCTGTGTCTCTCCTAGACCTTTACTCTCTATCTAACTCCTCTAGATCTGTGGGTTGTAGTGTGTGTGTCTTTTACTTAAGAGCTTATAGCCACATACAAGTGAGTTCATATTATTTTGCCTCTATGGGTCTGAGTTGCCTCACTCAGAATATTTCTTTTGCTAGTTTTTTCCATTTGCCTACATGATGCCATTTTTTAAACAACTGAGTAATGCTTCAAGTATAATATACCAATTTTCTCTATCCATTCTTAGATAGACAAGACATCTAGGTTGTTTCCAATTTCTGGCTGTTATGAATAAAGCCACCATGAACGTAGATGAGCATAGTCTTGTGGTAGCATGAGGCATCTTCTCAGTGTATGTCCAAGAACAGTACAGCTGTTTCATGAGGTATTGTGGTTCCCAATTTTCAGAGGAACCATCATATAGATTCCCAAAATGGCTGTACATGTTTGCATTCCTACCGGCAATGAAGAAATGTTCCCTTCTTCCACATCCTTGCCAGCATAAGCTGTCATTTGTGTTGTTGGTCTTAGCAATTCTGACAGATATAAGATGAAATCTCAAAACAGTTTTAATTTATATTTTCATAGATCAGTAGAATTAACGTAGTAAAAATAGACATCCTACCCAAAACAATGTAATGATTCAATGCAATTTCCATCAAAACTCCAATACAGTTCTTTACAGAACTGAAATAAAAGTACCCAGTCTAATATAGAGGAAAAAAACAGTATAGCTGACATAATCCAGGGCTATAAAAGAACTTCCAGAAGTATTTCTATTCCTGATTTAAAGCTATACTACAGGGATAGAGTAAAAAACTACTTGGTATTGGCATAAAAATGTTCACAAACTGGTCAATGGAATCAAATTGAATATCCAGACATAAATCCACATTGGTCGCCAATTATCACGGTAACAACCGCAGTGAGATATGTTTTAAATGATATTTATTTTCTGAGAATCACTTAAACGGAGAAGGTTTTAAGAAGAGGTGAAGGGGTAAGTTTGTAGCGCGCCAGAGCATTCCCAAACGAAAGCTCCTGTCCCACACGCCACACGTCCGAAAACCTGCGCCACCAGTCCAGAAACCACGCCACCAGTCCGGAACCCTCGCAAGAGGTCCCGGCCCTGCACGAGAGAACACCGGCTTCTTGTCTCTCGTCCTCTCCCTGGGTGCTCTACTTCTGAAGTTCCTTCTCATTGACCATGCCCCTCTCCGTTCCGGCACTCAGCTGCTATCAGTCTACCTGTGTAGATTCTGATTTCCCACTACATCTGATTTTTTTTTAATATAAAAAATTCTAGAAATACATGAAGTAAAACAGAAAGCATATACTTGGTGATGGTCTAATTGAGGCTATAATTTTAGCCAAGGTGCTACTGAACAACTTTTCTTGATTTTCCAACTCATGGCTTATTCATCTCAGGTTTGTTCTATACACTTGGCCTTTATTACCAAAAATGCTCCATTTCCTCTACTTCACATATCTTTAGCAGATTCTGCTTTTGAACATATACACTTAATATGAATTAAAACTTAGCTATAAGCAACTTATTCTGTTAAAAATACATTTTAAAATTTTGAATACTATTACAATAAAATGGTCTTGTTGTTTCCAAAGTTTAGGGTAAACTGCCATGATGTGGTGGTAATGGTGATGGTGGTATATGTGTTGATTATAGGTGATACTTTTTATAATACTATTATTATTTGTGTGCCAGAGTTTAAGTGCATTGTTAATTGTTTATTTTCATATAACACATTTCAGAGTAGGTATTAATCCTAAATATTTTCTACTTAGTCCCAAATATTTTTCCTAATCTTAAGACTAATGGGGAAATGAATGTCCTCAAAAATGAAGACGATTAGAACTTAATGCTACTTGCAGCAGCATTAACTTCATAATTGCCCAAGTTAAGAAAAAAACAGACATTTGAACAAATCTAGAACCATAACCTTCCGTCTAAATTAAACACATCATAAATAGTTACCATAAAAGTATTCCTCAATAGATAAAATTATTTATTCAGAGATAAATCATATTAGTGTTAGAAACTCTAAGATAATATTTAAACGTTTATTAATTCAAATAATTATAATATTTACTCTTATACTTGAAGCTAGGGTGATATTTTATATCCTAACTTAATTATTAAACAATGAAGGCATGGTTAAATAAATATTCTTTACATCCCCCTGGACCATGACTCAATGAATTGAACACATCTTAGATTAAAAAATCATTTTTGTATTTTAATTGTTTAAAAAAGTATATAGTATCAATTTACAAACTGTTGATTCAATGTATTTATCCACCGTATAATGATTGACTGAAATTAATCTACATGTGCTCTGACAAACAGGACCAGTTCTCAAGTGCATTACGTATAGTTAGTGATTGTACTCCCTTGATCTCCTTGGCTCCTTAAACTTGTTACTCCAAATTAACTACAACACCACATTCTTCCAGAAGCTCACAACAATGGTTGTGAACATAGTTAATATGCTTTCCTATAAAATACAATTTCAAACTAGAAAAGTCAGATGACATCAGATTCTATTTGGTAATTTTTTTGTAGTGTTTAATTTTGCTTTTCAACAACAATATTCTTAGATGCTATTAGAACAAGAAATTGCCAATATGGTTCACTCCATCTTGTATTCACAAAACTTTGATTTAGAGATAACAGAGGACAATAAAATGTCATCTAAACCAAGCATAATTCAAGCAAACTAAATGATTTCAACATAGCTAGCAAGTTATATGCCTGGACCCTAGGTTAGTCAGCATAAATATAAAAAATTTGAAACAAACTTAATTATTGTAATTTGTTCAAAATTGAAAATATATTTATATTATGTAAAAGTTTACTTAGACAAACTATGTAGTTTATTTTTTTAAGGAAAAGAATAAACTATGTCAAGACTTTGCCTTCTCTTTAATCTACAGCTGTGAGCAATTGTACTAGCAAAAACTCCAAGAGTTCTAAAGATAACAGACATGAATAAAGATTGGGAAATATGAGTTGTAAAGAAAAAGTCAAAGAAAATACAATTGTAGAAAAGAAAGCACAAGAAAATGTAATAAACCCTTCACAGTTATCAGAAGCAATTTGATAGAGCTCTTATCCAGCTGTGCCTGATCCTTCTTGAAAGCATAAGTTGATGATTTTAATCAAGGAAGTGATAAGGACAGAAGAAGCAGGAAAAAAAGAAAAACATCAGATTCTGTAAGAGCAAGAGCTCCTGAAATATGTGCTCAGGCGAATTTTTTGTTTATAATGTGAGCAAACCTGGACAAACAAAATTCTATTTAGTGTTTATTCTCATCATTTAACAAGAGTTTTGTAAATAAAATAAAAATTTGCAAAATGGTTACTAACATCTCTACTATATGGACAACTTTAAATTAAGAGAGAAAGATGTTTGGTAATTAAGACCAAGCCTTCTGAAATGAGATGTTCCTAGATTAAAATGCCACTTTCCTTATAAACCTCAGCTCCAATTTCTGCAATCTTTAGATTGCTCTTTTGCAAACTGAACTGGTACGAGGATTGACAACACACTGTAAGTGTTACGGTTATTTGGATAAAAAAGACAGTAAATGTTATAGTGTAGAGAAGACTAAGACCAAACTGAAATTTGATTTTCTCCTTACTTATTAATGCTACAAGATTTGCATGTCAAATTCTGGGAGCATTTAAAGTAAAGTAGTCATGGTATGTATAGTAGTCACTTTGTCTAACATTTTCTAACCTTTATATCAATTCTCTTTATCAAAATCTTTGCGGGTTTAAAATATATATGTAAAGTTATTCAAATGTATGTATTGCCCAAGGTCTGTGTATGATGTGTTTTGAAAAGATGGCATAAAGCATTGGAGGTCAGGATCTGCAATAGGACCATAACATTGTGAGAAGAGAAGACAAAAGAACTAGGTAAAAGAAGGGAGTTGCTAAGCTTATGCCCATCTGGATAACTGGGAAGAACAGAGCTGAATGGTCAAATATTTGACAACAGCCAATAACCTGAAAGTTCAGTATTCAAACCACAAGTAAGCCCAGAAGCAGAGGCTCTTGGAGAAAACCCTGGGGCCCCATCTCAGCAGGTACAGGCTGCTCTCACTCTATGGCAGGAGAGCCTAAGTGTCATGGAGCTGGATCGCTGCCACTTGTAAACTTAAAGTCTATTGTTTAGACAGCACACAGGAGAGCAGGACAGTTCTCTGGCAAGAGACTCTTTCACATAAAGTAATTATGTATTTCTCAGTCCTTTGGGATCTCTTGCTTGTGGGTTTGATACATGAGCTGGTAATATGGTGCTTTAATTCATTATTAATACCTGGTTTAACTTGTGGTTTGTAAATAGTGCTTTGCTGTGACCACTTACATCATTAAAGTTATCTTCATGAATTATTTAATATAGAAATTATAAGTCATTTCTAAAGGGGATTGTCTACTGGGCTGTGGGGATCCTTCTGACATACACAGCTTCTTTATCTCTCAATTTACAAAATTGCATATGTTGTTTAATTGTTATGAATGTGTTAATGTAACAAGACTTCTTTTTCCTGATTCAGAAAAAAACATGTTGTGTTTTTCTCTGTTTACAATGCAATTCATTTTAAAATCAAATACACTTTGTTTTTGTCATTGACAAGCCAGTCCAAAATGACATCATGTTAAAGATACTCATCTGAACACATCATAGTTGATTATACATGCTTTGTTTTGTGAAACCTTAGAGGAAATATTTTATTTGAAGATTTTTATATGCTCTGTAATGTTTATACATTCATTAACAACATTTTCTAAAATTACTATTATTAAATTAATAATAGTATTAAATTAATAGTATTAATTTAATAATAGTGAATCTTTGAAGTATATACGTCCATGTATTTATAAAATGGTTTTTTGTGCATTTCTGTACTGTTAAAGTATACATAAAATTTTGCTGCACTTAAATATTGAGAATTTATTATTTGTAGTTATGTGGATACTGTCTTTCAAATAATACATCTTAAATGCATAGCTCCAAAACTAACAGTGAATTTTTTAGAAATACAAAAATTAAAAAAACAATTCTGGGGCTACAAAATGCAAACTTTGCAGAGTGCACCTAGCTCTCTCTGATTTGACAAGCTCTCAGAATAAATCTGATGCACAGCAAAGTTTAGAAAATCATTTTATCATGATTGTTATATGATTGGTTCACTTAATATACTCTGTGTGGTATTGTATTCACTGTGAAGGATGCATAGCACATTAGTTATATTCTTCTCTTCAAGAAGTATTAAATATGAGCCACTAACTCACAGATGCAAAATTGAATAATTACAAAAGCTTAACCATATGGTGTAGTATAACATATGATGAATCATCAAATTATAAATATGATATATGAATGTCATTATTCTGTAACAGGAATCTAGCTCTGGAAGTAAGAGTGAAACCCCATCTCTGCCATTAGTAGGTGCCTTCCTTAGAAGTTCATCATTAGACTAAAGATTGTGAGTTTCAAAAGTTGTTTTTTCAACACCATTACCTGAACATGTCTACTTACATAGGGTAAATGCCTCTCCAATTTCACTGTCACAATGTAAACCATCAACCTTAAGAACCTTCCAATATACTCTCTTCATATTCTCTATCCTAGTAAATATATCTGTTTCCACTCAATAGTCACTTTGTACCAGTGCATGAAATCCTGTTAAATTGGTTGCGTGAAAGTAAAGTAGAATCTATTAAATCCCTCACCATTCTCCTGACTGAGAGAAAAAATAGTCACTAAGCAGGAGGTGGTATAATTGCAGAGGAGCACCATGCTCTCAGATCGTGGGACACGGGTAATGTTCCTGTTGCTGGTCTTTACTAGTCCCAGACAAAGATTGGCACTCTATGGGAAGGTATGGATCTGAAAAGGAGGGTGTTCTTTTAAGTAGATGCTCTCAAAAGCAGGAAAATTACTAAGCTTGAGCAAAACCTTGCAGTCCTCCCACCTCTGATTGCAAAGTGCTGGGATTACAAGTAAACTCATAGCGGGCTTTGCTGTTTGTTTAACAGGGTTCCAGGAACTGAACTCCAGCCCTCGTGCTTCCAAAGTAGTCACTTTGTGAACTGAGCTGTCTGTTCATCCTTTACGTATCTTTTTGAGATCTGTTTATTTGTTATTATAATTATTAGCATTAATGGAATCTATTATTTGACCTACTCTGTTACGTTAAAGGTCTAAATAAAAGTTCATCTACTCATGTGAATTCTATATTATTGGTTATAACAAAACTGTCATAGTTTGCTTTTAGCATGATAGCAATGATGTTTATTGTGCATTTATTATTATTATTATAGATGCAGTTATTTAAGCAGTTAAAGATCTGTAATATTGAAATGTTCCATGACAGAACAGATAAAAGATAAGAGATCCTAACATTGTATTTCCAGAAAATGCCAGAGCTGGACAGTTCAACACTTTTCTTCAAACTCATTTAGTGTAATTTTCAGAGGTATTAACTATCTTGCCCAGGCTATGTGATTCTGTTTCAGAAAAGGAACTGTCCTGGCTTGCAGCACACTCCTCTCCTTTCTTGTTTTGGATCATACTATATTTGATTATATGTAAGTTCTTTTTACTGTAATATCACCTGAAACCCAAATGATCATGTATGTAAGAGTAGGGTTTAATTCTGGTCCCTCCCATTAAGCAGTGGCTATGGCATAGGACCTTCCTGTTCTGAGTCTAACAGGCCTCCCTTCCCTCATACACTGTACAGGAAGTGAATTGCCAGGACTGTAAAGCCAGCTAAGATGCAAATTCTCTGTGTGCTCTCCTGATATAGTTTATCATGTCATACTGTTTGTAATTCAGAAATGTCCCATAAAGTCAAGAGAGTAGAAATTTATTTTTTTCACAATTTTACTCATTTTTACTGGCATCTTACTTTTAAGTTTTTATTAGTTTATTGATCATTTCCATATAATGTGTTTCTCTCATGTTCACCCTTACCTGTAATTCCTCCCAGATCCTCTCTCACTCTCTCTTCCCTGCCCACTCAAGTGTGTGTCTCTGTGTGTCTGTATATATATCTCTGTATATGTTCACCGTGACGATAGCCACCCTCAGCTGCTCCATCAGGTTGTCGAATTCTCCCGTCCAATTACCTAAAAGAAAACTGGACAATTGCTTAGACAAGTTTGTGGCACAGGTAAAATTGCCATATTGTATACTAGTCACACACAGTCCAGCATATTTCCACTTACAGCCAAGTTGGGCAATCTGTCAGAGGGTGTCAATTTGCTCTTGAGCTAGGTCAATCCTTTGGTTGACCACTATCAAACCTCCCTTTAGCTGAGCATTAATGTCCTTTTGTACATCCAGGGCTTGCACTACATTGGCAGAAAGATTATTCAAGGTCTGAGCATTATACACAGTATGATTCATGGCAACGGCCACAGTAGTAGCCCCGACTGCCGCCAGGGAAACAGTCATAACAATGGTGGCTGTAATCATAAAGTAAATGGCGGTGGGAGTTTCTAAGGCAGCCTCACCATTCTCTACTGCCTCACTGATTAGTCAGAGAATTTCAGGTGGCTTTGGCAAATGGAACCACATTTGCCTAGAACCAATCCACAGGTTTTGATCTTCTGTGGAGACAAAAGCAGAAACTCTTTGCCCAAGTAACATATTCTTATAAACAGATTTCAAAGTCAAGATATCTTTAAAGTATATGTATTTATTTAACTTAACAGCCTTAACAATCAATTGTCTCTCTGCAATTAGCCCATTAAAAGTTAAAGAATTAAAAGAAAACGCCATAACTCTAATCCAGACTCTCTGTTTATCTGCCATCTTTCGTGGCTTTTTTATCTTTATTTCCTATTTCTCTTTCTTTTTTTTTTTTTTCTTTATTTTGTATTTATCAAAAAAAAACAGTAAAAAGAATTTAAAATGCAGAAGAGTTAACAATAACTATACAGAGGATAAGAATCATAAGCATGGCTTATCAAGGGTAGAAATACAAATAAGATTGCTCTTAAAGGGCTTTCTTACCCTTTTTTTTTTCTCTCTCTCTCTGAAGCCTATGAGTATTTTACATACATTGTACCCGTTTAGAGATTTTGTGAGTTTAAATTTGCTATACTGAAATTCTTAATCATTTTCAAACCCAAAGAGCTCTTAAAATGTTGGTATCACTTTAATTGCTGACTCCGCCCCTCTTGGCGGCTTTTCAATATGGCAGAAGAGCCCGCTAATCTCTCCCGCTGCTAGCAAACAGAGCAGACTCAGGAAATTCTGCTACCAGAAAAACCTTAATGAAGCAGCTCCTTAAGAGCCAAACAAGTTGGGTGCGACGGAGAAGCACCCATAACTAATCTAGTAACCTCTTATGTAATCTCTTGCTTTTGCTTTCAATTCACCTGCTGGTGAGCCTTTTGTCCCACTCTCTCTTTATCTACAGAGAAGAGCAAAATTTTTACCCGCTTTTGACGTGGATTCCCGCCTTACCTGGGAACTTTTTTTACCCGCTTTTACCGCGGATTCCCACCTTACCTGGGAACTTATCAGTGCACTGCCCTGACCACAGAAAGTTCTGAGCCTTCATTGAGAGTCCCCGCACGGGCCACCACTTGCAACACCGGCCTCAACCAGCACGGAAGATGCAACACCGAACTCTTCTTTCAGCAGTTTATTCAGGAACCTTGAACAATCTTCTGACGACTATTTCTGACTGACTGACTTCTGACTGATGACCCCAGGGAAACCCACTCGTGGCCTAGATAGCCTCTGGGCAGCCTACCCTAGTGCACCACGTGGGCACCACCGATAGACCCAGGTACGCGGAAGCAAACCAGATTCTTAGCCTTAGCCAAATTTAGAGTTGTTTATCACTGAGAGCACTCACCATCAGGAAGGTGGAGGGCAGAAGCTAGTGCCATCTTTAAGGTGCGGCTGCACTCAGCCCCCTACATCTCTGTGTGAGTATTTATGTGTGTTTCTATATGTGTCTGTGTGTGTATGTCTGTGGGTGAATGTGTGTATGTGTGTGTCACTGTGTATGTCTGCATGTGTGTGTGCTGTTTGTATATGTGTGTGTATATCTGTGTTTCTGTATGTGACTATGTGTATATCTGTATGGATGTATGTGTGCCTCTGTATGTTTTTGTACGTTTGTGTGTATCTCTGTGTATTTTTGTGTATGTCTGTGTATATGTGTGTCTCTCTGTGTGTATGTGTTTGTTTGTGTACATGTGTTTGTGTGTGTATGTGTTTGTGTGTGTACATGTGTTTGTGTGTGTATGTGTGTGTCTCTGTGTATTTGTGTGTATGTCTGTGTGTATGTGTGTTGCTGTGTTTGTGGGTGTGTGTCTGTGTGTGTGTGTATGTGTTTATGTGTGCTTGTGTGTGTGTGTGTAAAACCCATCATGTCTGATTTGCACTATCCCTATATTCTTAGATGTGTGAATTTCTACCAGAGTGTAGTCAGTCTATTAGAGGATAGACTCTCAAAGAGACTTTCTTTTAATGGGCAGCTATCATTTGCCAATAGCTCCTGCCCGGCTCACACTGGGATTAGTGTTAGACTGAGATCTTTAAGGGCTTGTGCATGCTGTCCCAATCATTATGAATTATTTGTGTATCTTCCTATCTATGTTTGGAGGACACTGTTTCTTTGTAATTCTCCTCCACTGCTTCTGGTTCTTACACTCTTTCTATCTCTCCTTTTCCAAATGACCCCTATGCCTTGCCAAGGGTGGAGAGCTGTAGTGTCTTATTAACCACATGTGGACCAGTTAGGAATCATTGTCTTAATTGCCATCTACTCTAAACACGTTTTTTTTTTCTCCCTAAAGATTAAGAGATGAACCTATCTATGGGAATAACAATATATCATCAGTTTTGTTGTTTGTTTGTTTTTAAATGTATGTCCACTTAGCAGAATAATAATAGGTTTTCTCCCAGGGCCTATGATTTATGTGTGTTCCACAAGGCCAGGGACCTGTGGCTAGACTCCTAATTATAAATTTAGCCTTTTTCTAATGCAGTTGGTACTCCATATGTCAACAAGGCAAAGACCTTTCTGGATAGAAATTGAAAGGTAGTTGAATTTCTGCATCTCAGATATTTAGTAAAGAATGATGCTTGTATTTATTTGTTTTTAATGTTTTATTGTGGTTTGGTATAATCTTATACCTACTGACCTGAATATTTAATAGCCTTCCTCTTTGACCTGAGGAGCTGAAAAAATGAGTATGAACCCCCACATCTGGCTGCTTTTGATTCTTTTAGCAATTAATTATTATACACTCTGTATCTTGGAGTGTTTGAAGCTGAAAATAGGTGAAATGGATGAAAATGTCTGAAATGTTTTAAGAATTATGGCTATGGCTTAGAATAGTTTCCACATAAATTTTGGTGAGTAAGCTATAATAAAGGATAAAACAGGATGCCCATTGTGAGAGCCTGTGTAGAGTTCTATTAGCTCTGTGAAAGTCCTTTGCAGCTAGACTCTCGTTATTAGTCAAGGATAATAATGTAATTCCTACCTTCTGCCCTCTTGAAAATAATAATTTGTAATTGTAAGAGTGCATTTCAACTACTTTTTTCCTTAATACTCAGTACTGAGGCAATAAGTAATGGCTAAAGCCATACATTTCTTGTGTGTCTGGAGATAAAGCCAATCTGAATTGTGAATGATTTCCTTTGGCCTCACATATGGACCCTTGGTTGGATAGAGACAGGAGATAGATCTAAATGTGATCCTCTTGTTCTCACTGCTGATCACTTCAGCCCACTGCCCTTTTTGTGGAAAAATTTGAAGACTTTAGAAAGAAAAAATGTCTAAAACTTTCTGGGCTTAAAAACATGTAATACATATCATAAAGAGGCAGTAGCAACATTCCTTAAAAAAAAAATCCATAGAGTGAAAGTGACTTTCATTCTCCAGCTTCTAGTCTACAACCAGGCTAGAAATCAACTTTTGTATTGAACCTAAAAATAATTTATACCTCTCTGCTTCCTTCCCATAGATCCTTTCCTAAGGCCTAGAACAATATACACATAGTATGGATACAACACATTTTTTTTTTTTAAAGTCTAGATGAATTGACAGTTAGCTATTTCTGACCACCATGCCACTGCTGACTAGGGATTGGAGAAGGTAACTGTGATGTCCTGTTTGCCTTCTTCCTAGTCTAATATTCACTACTAATTTTGCATCCTCCATAACCTTATGCCTTTTGCTCTGCTTATATTAAGAAAAACCTGAGAAAGGCAGGAATTGTATCTCTCAGACCTTGAGGTGGCCACTACTGTATACAAACTAACAATCTTGACCTACAATTAGTTGTCAGTTCACAATGTATCTTTCAAACTAAATAACCATATACAGTCATAATGAACTGGCTTGTGAATAAGAGCCAACCCATATCTATTGTGTTTTATCTTGGTTCATTTTTGGAAATGTGTTTTTGTAACATATAATTCAAATTTACAGGAAATTAGCGAAGGATAAAATTTGTCATTAGCCATTATCTGTCTTAATATAGCAAGAAAAATACATCTTGCTTTCTTTGTTTTTTAATAGTTATTGATGAATGCTTTGTATCTCTCAGATAGTACTCAGTACATATAAATACTGGGTATAGATTTTCCTTATTTCTAAGCAAAGATAACTTCATCAATATTGATTTTAAATATATCTTTACAAGAGGTAGCAACATATGCAGCTTCATCCTGAGCATGTTAACAAAGGTGTCTGTTCATTTCAGAGGCACCAGTCATATTGGAGAGAATGAAGTAGGACTTTGTTCACAGAACCAAGAAAGTAAGAAGAATGAGAAAACTACTATAGTAGAGGGAGGTGTGAGAAGCATAGAGGAAAAATGTTTTCTCTTACATAAGTGCTAACTAAGCCTTTCTATCCCTGCTTAGCTTCCAAGATCAAGCAGGATCAGACACACTTAATGGGGTAAAGCCATGAACAGAATATTATTTTCTTCAAAATGGAACATTAACTTAAAAAATAAAGCTAACAGCTCAGTTTTTTTCTATTAAAGATTAAAAATCATTTCTTTCTAATTTACTTGTAACCTGGGAGGTAGCACTTAAGACATGTAATTCAAACTCAGGGTGTGATAAAATAATGTTTTCACTAAAGATGTAAGTGGACACATTTATCAGGGAAATAAGTAGAAGTATAGTTGTCTACTCTTCATCAGAGGAACAAGAGCACTGTGTGTTAAAGAAAGATCTCAGTAAGGATTGGAGGAGATAATGAGTGTGATAACATAGTGGATACAGCTAAGTACATAGCAAATTGCTCGCCTAGATTTGCTTTGTGTATGTGCTTTACTGTCATTGACTGTTTGGCAGTAAGAATTCAACGTTTGCATTTTTATTGCACCATTAAATGTCCCTGCCATGAGATATATTGAGAGTAGGATGAGAAGCTGCATAGAGGGCAATCATATTGCACTAGGTACATGACCATTCATTCTCAAATGAGTCATGCAACACTGTCCACTTTACATACATTCATTTTCTTCTTAAGTTTCTGACAAGTTCAACTTTTTTTTAGGTTTTGTCCATGATGGATTATTGATGATAGATAATAATTTGTGACTATATGAAAGAAGTCTGTATTCTTTACTGCTAACTGGTGTTGGTAGTAGCTTTTGAACCGTGAAATTGGGCACTTAACCAACTGTTTAAATACTGACCATCTAAGTGCAAAAATAAATACTTCATGAAATGGGTGCTTTCCTGCAGTAAAATTTTATTTCGTCATAGTTATTTTAGAGATGTCAAATTATACTTTATATTGGCTAATGGACTTGAAAAACAAATGGACATTACATAAGAATATCAACATTCATATCATATTTAATATTATTTAATTAAAACAAATGATTATTGTATGTCTTGAATATGACAAGGCCATTTTATTAATATAATGTTTTATAATATATGTATATATGTAGTAATATATGCACCTTCTTGAAAATTAAAGTGGAATTTCCTTCTAATGCTGTTGCCTAGGAGGAGACCCTGGGTGGAAGTGATTCTGCAGTGGTTACATACCTGCGTCCTTTACTGGCCGAGACAGAAATGAAGGAGGATGAGGGAAGAGGGAGGGGGAAGGAAGGGTGAAGAAGGGAAAAGTAAGAGAAGAAAGTGGGGGGGGGGGGATGGGACCCAGCAGGGAGTCAGCAAAGTCTATCCTGCCACGGTTTGTTTCAGTTGAATTTAACTTCATTTCTACTCTAAAAGTTTAAATGCTTCAAAAATGTTCATATTAAGAGTCAGTTTTCATACACCTTGCTGTAGAATTTCTAGATTACCAGAAATCAGCATAAGCATGTATATTCTGGAAAAGCTTTACGTCTACCATGGTTACAAACTGGCATGATGATAAGCAACCCAGGCGTCTCATTCAGTGGTTTAGAAGCTCTGTCCCCACCTGTCACTCAGTAGGACTGAATCCACTGTGGTACAAACAGCATAGAATCCACTGTTGCAATGCTGAATCCACTGTGGTACAAACACCATAGAATCCACTGTTGCAATGCTGAATCCACTGTGGTACAAACAGCATAGAATCCACTGTTGCAATGCTGAATCCACTGTGGTACAAACAGCATAGAATCCACTGTTGCAATGCTGAATCCACTGTGGTACAAACACCATAGAATCCACTGTTGCAATGCTGAATCCACTGTGGTACAAACAGCATAGAATTGTCCCTTTCAACAAGTTTGTTCAGTTAATCTGGTAAAGAGTGCACAGGGGGAAACTCTTGTCACCTGCCCTTATCCTGAGGGTGAACATAAATGTTAGATGTTAAAGATTTATTTATTTATTACGTGTACAGTGTTCTGCCTGCACACCAGAAGAGGGTAACAGATGTCATTCCAGATGGTTGTTAGCCACCATGTGGATATTGGAAATTGAACTCAGGACCTCGAGAAGAGCAGACAGTGCTCTTAACCTTTGAGCCATTTCTCCAGCCCTAGATGTCCAGTTCAGAATCACAACCCAACATGAATTTTTATTTCTTTCTTAATTTTTTGATTGATTGATTGATTAGCTTAATTTTATTGTCTTAGTTTCAGGGAAGGCTTTAATATGAACAACCACATGCTGGAAGGAACACTGTTTGTGACTCACACCTTAGGTGACAGTTTATACACAGAACAGTCAAGTGTCAAGTATTCTGTTGGGATATAACTATTGTATAATAACTATTTCCCCAACAGCATTGCAGCACAGTCAAGTCATAAAATCTTTATTGTGTGTGTCTGAAGAAAGAAGAGAGTTAGCAATTTGGAATGTTATAAAACAGGCTCAGTTGAGCAGTTTAATTTGCATGGGTTACCTTCTTCCTCTAAATGACTCATGGGCAGATAAAATATCCTGGTTGCTTCAGTCCAGAGAGCTTTATAATTTTGCATGCATACATTTGCATCAATTGAGATTAAAAGAGTTACATATAATCACAACAAAAGAACTGTTAAAATGACAACTGCTGTTAATACATAAAAAAAAACTTTTTAAGATATTTTAGTCTCTTGCATTTAACAAATACTTCAAAACCATAATACCAGCAAAATATATAACAAATATATCAAAGTAGAATCATCCAATAATTCTTTCTGTGCAGACATTTTAAAAGAATATATTTATTATATTTAGTTGTAAGGGTTTTTTTTATTTACTTTTTTTTAACATACCCACCATCCCCTCTTCACTGCCCTCCCCCAGCTTCCTCTCATTCCATCCAGTTCTCATATGGGGCAAGGTCTCCCCGGGTAAGTCAATTTGTCTGGCCTATCCAGTTGAGGTAGAACGAAGCCGCTCCACTCAGTATCAGGCTGAGCAATGTAGCCCTCTGCAGGAAATGTACTCCAAGAAGCCAGTTTATGTACCAGCAATAAATTTTCGTTCTGCTACCCATGGCCCCACAAAATGCTATTTGACTACATGGGACTGAAGTAAGCCCTCCAAATGTGAATGATAGTTGAAGAGTGTATTATTTCTGACCTGTGTGGTAGAAATGATTTTACTGTATTTTAATCTTAAAATAAACTTTATAAACTTGTCAAACTTGAGATAAGTCAAGCAAATTTTAAATTTTTCACCTATATGTTAAAAGTGAAGGTGAGTGAGACCTGTGTTTTTCTTTTGCTTATTATACAGTGTCAGATAGTGGAACTGTATTATGGTTCGTGAGAGACAGAAACAAGATAGAAACCCTCAGATGATGGACCATTAGTGGGAACCGAGACACAATTTACATAAGGAGCGTAATGTGGAAGATCAAAGTCTAAAGATGAACAAACAAACTTTCAAATTTAGGAAGATAAGGAAGTGATTATAGAGTGTATATATAGTACAAAAGTGAAATAAATGGTGCTTTCTGCTGTTTGTGAATTATAATGTATAAAAAGCAAAATCCACTTTAAGGAAACATTTACTTCCTTAAATTTAGATAAATGCATTCAGTCATGCAGTTAGTTAGCACTACAATGAAAGTATAAACATTTCCATCATCTCCTAATTTCTTCTTGTACTCAGTCACCTCCTCAGCTCAGCCCATGATAACCACTTGCTTGTTTTCAGTACCTGAGAATCTTCCTTTTCCTCTCTCCTTAAAGGAAGAAGTGCATAGATTTTGGGTCTGTCTTCTTCTATCAGGCGTTAAAAATATGCATTTGAAGCTGGTTCTTGCAGTTGCAGTTCCTTTTCATTATCTAGCATGGCTCCCTAGTGTGCATATGATTTTGTAGTTAATTTATTTCCCAGTTGGTGGATATTTGTACTAGTTCTATTTGTAGGCTAACAAGATTGACTTCACTGGAAGTGTTTTTGTCTGAGCTGGTATGTTGACTTTGTCTCTTATTGGTAAATATAAGGAAATCAAGACTTCTGGATCATATGTGTGATAGTTAATGCAGCCAGAAAATGTGTGAGTAAAAGCTACTCGAAATTTACCATTTTCTGTGGCACAAGAAAGTAGGAAGAAGAAAGAAGGAGAAAGAAGAAATGTGAAAGACGAATACCTTTTACTTTAGATTAAGACATTCAAATTGTATTCATGTTGATTGATGATGTCTTATAGCTATAATTCCACTGCATTTTTCCAAACTAATTTTTTTTTATTAACTGGAAATTTCACTTTATGCACTCCAATCACACTCACTTTACAGTTCTACCAGGTGCACCCCTTAACCTTGTAGATTCCCCCATCCAAGAAAAAAAAAAATACATCAAGTCCATTTTGTGTTGCTCATTGAAACATGATTAAATGCCCAGTGGTCAGATGTTTAAAGAAAACAAAGTCCTTCCCCACCACACCTCTGCCAGCAACCATCAACTGAGAAGAGCTATACATCAGCACCCCTGTCATGTTTTTTTAGAGTTCTTTTTAATGACTTCCTGTCTAGACTGTCTCTTTGAGGGGGTGGGTTACAGAAGGGGAAAGGTTGTCACAGAAGCCTTCGATTATTCTCATTCTCCACTGAGTCTGCAGCCATTAGTACTACTGCAAAAGAAGCTTCCCTGCTCTTTGCAGTCAGTAGCAGCATGGACCACAGACATCCACATTATCTCTGGTGGCAGTACAGATCACGAATATCAACATGGCCCAGTCATTATTATGACCCTACATGGCAGCACAGACCACAGACACCAAGTTGGCCCACAGCAGTAGTACAGTCCATGGACATCAACATTGTCTCCAAGAATAGTATGGACGTCAGACATCATTATGGAGCCCCAGTCTATAAATATCAACATAGTCTCAAGTAATAGCACAGACCATGGATATCCACATGAATCATGGAGTTCTTTTGAGGATGCCCAATCCAGAAAATGAACTATTTTCCCATAGGACATCCTCTTGTTGCTTAGAGCCAGAATGATCATTTGGCTGGAAAGTATATTTGGGAACAGAGCCTATTTGAGCTCTAGGATGCTGCAAATCACCCACCAGCCTTACTTGACAACTATATTCTCCCATGTCCTCCACAGTCTTCTCCCACATCTGTCATTGCCAGTCCTTCTGGGAGAAGGGAAGCAGAGGTCAGCAGTGCTGCCTGCAGGCAGCAAGCACAACGGTTGTGTCTGGCAGGCAAGTTGTGGGGCAAGGACATGTGCAGCAGCCTGAGCTCCAGTAGAAGCATGTCATGTCATTACTGGACAGGGTTGGTATAGTGGGACTATGTTCTGGTGCAGAAGACAGACAGAAAGCATGGACATGGATGGGGCTAATCAAACTAAGAAAACTCTGGAAACAGGAAGAGCAGAGAGAAGACACCAGAGAGACATCAAAGGAGAGACACCAGCAGACACAGAGGAAAGAAGAAAACCATGCTGCTCTGAGAAAAGGTACAAAGCCATATGGCTAAACAGATAAATGGAAATAGATTGAGCTAAGATGAAAGAAAGAGCTAGCTAGCAATATGTCTGAGCCATATATCAATCAGCATAAGATTAATATAAGCTTCTGTGTGTTACTTTGGAACTTTGGGACTGCTGGTCCAGATCTTGGGGCTAGTCTGGCCCAGAAACATAATATTACAGGTTTATCCTCTGCTATTTAGCCAGCTGCAGCATATAGACCCCCATGACTGCAGTCTGTACTGCTTACATTTACCTTGTTGGGAGGAGAGGAGCCCAGGACAAAGGCATTGTCCACAGCCTGCAAGCACAATTAGCATGGATCTTGGCCCAGGCCCTGCCAAGCTGCAAGATCACCCTGACTCTATGCAACAGGGTATCTGATATGAGTCTTGGTAATGGTCCAGTATTTATGATGCATCAAAACTCAGAAACTTTGAACCAGACCAATGACTCATTGCCATGAATATTTGCACATAAAGCTCTTTGTGCAAAAATATATACAGTGTGACCCACTGTGCAAGGGGAGATGGTAAAGATGGAGGAACAGAGTGAGCATGTGGGGTGGAGAAAGGAGGGACTACGATTCCATTTCATCAGACACATCATTATAGAGCCTGAGTTAACTGTAATATTTGATGGAGAAGGAGTTCAGGCTGAGGTTAGGAGAGATAGATTAAAGTTGTTTTTATAATCTAGAACTCTACACGTATGTTATTCTTGATAGTTTTATGTTAGAAAACAAAAATGTGCCAGTTCAAGACTTCCAGTATCCTAGAGAATACTGTGCAATTAACAAACCAGTCTCTCTCTCTCTCTCTCTCTCTCTCTCTCTCTCTCTCTCTCTCTCTCTCTCTCTCTCTCTCTCCCTCCCCCCCCCTCATGGCTTGGGAAGGGCCATTGGGAAGGAGAGACTTCCTCTTGAGGACTCAGCAGATGCTTTGTGAGGCTGCCAGATGCTGAAACCAGAACAACACAGCTCTTAGAATCTCAATAACACTGCAGGAGATAAATGTCTTATGATCTGCACTCACCACAAAGAAAAGAGTTGTAGATATTATAGGCAGTCTGTGGTGGAATGTTTTCTGTATGATGTAAATAAAGAACTGTTGGCCTGTGCATGGCACCGTAGAAGTGGGTGGAGAATCAGAGCACAAGCAGGCAGGTAGAAGGGTGGAGTTAAACTAGTATCCTTCTGTCCCCTGGAGAAGCAGCATGTAAGAATTCAGGTGAGCCACGGGCTGTGGGCCACATGGTGGAAAAATGAATAGAAATAGATTAATTTAAGAAGAAAGAGCTAGCTAGTAATGGGCTTAAGATATGGGCCAAACAGCTTAAAGGATAGAAGCGTGTGATTCATTTCTTTGGGGGCTAAAAGCTGCAGGTGTGAACCAGGTTTCAACCGCGCGCATGTCAAGTCACAAACCTCCCGGACCCAAAACAGGCAGGGAAAAACTTAATACAACAGCAGTCAGCCATGTGTATCTTAGTTCCTATTTGCTGCAACAATCATTTATTTACTCACAGCGTCATCAAATTTCTAAGAAAATATAGGTTGAATTGCTTAGTATTTTGAAATGAACTTCATCATACCTTCCTTAGATGAATTGAAACAAAATATGGAATGTCCCTAGAGGACTTGGATAAGCAGTGAGTGTTTTCTCCCTGGAGTTTCCTCATATTTCACTAAATAAGCCATGATATTAAATGCTAATTAAATTCATATAATTAAAAATCAAAGACAAAACATTCAAACAAATTGCAAAAAGAGAGAGTGAAGTTATGACAATGTATTTAAAAATCAATTTAAAACAATATAAATGGGAGTCTTTCTCATGAGATTCTGTTTCTAATTAAATTAAGTAAGATAATGCACAAGATCTTCAGGCTACAGATGTGTGTTCCACCCTTTCCTGAGTTTCTTTTCTCATGACTTAAAATATTGAAAAATATGGGATGTTTTTCTTGATGAATAAAATATCATCTAAAAATAAGTTGGGGTGTTTCTGAAGAATTGCCAACACTTTGGAACAATACTTAGCCTGAACTTAGCAAAAATGGGCTCTGAGAAAGACCAGACTGAGTTAAACTGAAGTAAGGGGAGATAGTCTAGGAAAAAACATGAGATGGACCACACCATTAGTGCTGGTCAGTGGGAAAGACTAGTTTTCATTATGTAAAATCTTTATGATAATCTGTCAGAAAGGAAGTAGGCTATACTGCATTGCATACAGAGGGTAGAAAGATGCTCTAGCTGAACCCATTGCAATGAAATCTAGCATCCATGGTTCTTTGTAGTATTAGGTTTCTGGCCAGAACTTTCAGACCTAGCCCAGAGGTTTGGATCCACTCCCAGCCCCACTGATACTTGGTGCCAAATAATCACACAAAGGCCTATATTAATTTTATACTGATTGACCTAGAGCCCAGGCATATAACTTGCTAATTATTTACTCTTACACTAGCCCGTGATTCTTAACTTGTTTATACATGTGGCTTGATACCTTTTCTCAGCAGCATTTCAACTTTCCTCTGCCTCTCCTGGGACCTCTGCTCTCTTCTTTCAGTTCCCAGAGTTTTCTTAGTCTGGTAGCCCCACCCATACTTCCTGTCTGCCTTCAGCCAATCAGCATTTGTATTAAACCAGTAGGTGGGACAATTATTTACAATGCCACAACATAATCTCACTACAGTTCTTTGAACTGTATGATTCAGAAAGTCAGTATGATTATTTCTTTATTGTTTAATAAAATATCACTAAGTTAAAATATCCTTACCTTTCAAATATGTGATTGTTTCTATATGTCTTGTTAAATTATATTTCAAGTACTGCTGACATTTCAACTAAAAAGAATATATTTTTTTAGATTTTTTTACCTATAACTGCATAGCTCATTAAGCTCCTACACATCTTTAAAGACATGATTTTGCTTCATGCCATTCTGAATCTGGCATGATCCAGAGTAGGTTTCACAAAGGACCATTTTTTTTTTTTTGCATATTACATCTGCATGATAAGCGCATTTTACAACTAAAAACTAAAGTATTTAAAATATGTCTATGTGGTTTAGGGGATTAGGCTTCATTTTCTTGACCATGAACCAGATCATAGTTTGTTCACAGAAAAGTAGATGAACTATTCTAAATACAATAGTTGATCTATTGTCATAGCTAAACTATAACATCAAAACTTATGAATTTGAATACTGGGAACAAATGTACATAGTTTGGAAATGCTATAGTTAAACATACTTCACCACTGGGTAGATTGTCCTTTGGGAACTCTATCCTTTAAGACCTTGTATACTGCCTCATACCTGAGTCAGATTCACACATCAAGCCTTGACACACAGCCTTGGCATGGCTGCTACCTCTGGGCCGTTTTAAATCTGCTGTAGAATTAAAGTTCAGAATCTGCCTATGTATGTATCACAGTGCCTTAAACTTGTCAGTTTCTTAGTATTACCAAGAAAAACAAAATAAACAAAAATGGTCTGAAGCCCTTGAGCTCAAGTCTTTTGCTGTACAATTTCCCTGTCTCATAGATTTATCTATGCATTATTCCTTTGCCTTCTTCCATGGCAAACTTATCTTAACAACTTATTTTATTTTCATCCATCCTCTTTATATGTGCATTTTATCTGTGTCTAGAAAGCAATCAAGGTTTACTTTCCTCATGAAGAACTCTCCAAGGCCACCTAGACAACTTGACATGACTGACAAGGGTATCCACAAGCTGCGCTATGAGAGAAATAGCAAGAGGCCACATCATAAAGTCACCTTCATAAAGATGACTACAGCTTCTTTTTTCTAAAAAAGAAAATGAATGCCAAAACCAATACACAAACAAAACAAAAATATTAGTAAAAATAAATCAGAGAAACACAAGACTATTTACAGATATTTTTCCTCAAAATGATGTCATTAACAGCAAATCATGGGCAGGTATATTGTTGGTCCTAATAACCTAATAGATGATGTTTCATAACCATGTTTTATTTTTTCTAATTAAATAAACATTGCCTTTTTATATACTTTAATTGCTATTTTAAGATTTCTGTGTGTATCTAGCTATACATACTATATATTTAAATGTAAGCTTGCAAACTAATTCATTGTTTCCAAAATTAACTTGTTATTCACCACAGATTAGCATCCCAAAATGTTCTATAGATATACTTGAGCACGCTACTAATTTACTTTTCCCAGCCTAATACAGGATCTCTTGTCCTAAGAGTTGGCATAGAACTTGGCATACTTCTCCAGGATATATCAAACCTTGCTTTCATAAGCAAGTAGCAATCTTTGGAAGGGCTAGGGAAAGACTGCTCTTTATGAAATGACATGCCAGGAGTTTTAAAAAGGGACCTGTTTCTTACTATGCAAAGTTCCTTTTCTTTCAAAGCACCATAAACAGAGTTTCTGTAAGGAGCTGATGAAGCAGGACAGAGCCATGCCTTTACTCAACCAATTGATGAGTCAATCTGAGAAGCAGCCCCTTTAGAAATGAACAGGGCTTTCCCATTGGGAAGAGATGTTCCATGAGACTTTCTCATTTTTTGCCATTATTGTTACACCAGCTCCATGCTGTGAGTGTGCATGTGTGGGTATGACTTGGACGGCTTCATGAATCAAAGATATGTACTTTTAAATAATTTTAACATATGGATTTTAGGAGAACTGATCTCAATGTGTAACCATCTCCATTCTATTTATAACAAGTACTTAATTACAAAAAATATAGCACATTTTAGATACGTTATTTAATGTTGAAAGGCTTTTGGAATTATTTGCCTCTTGAACATTCATATTTTTATTTCTTTTTTCTTTTACTGGTTTCTTCATTTCTTTCTTTAAAAATATTAGCATACACTAACAGCAATACGTAAAGTGGTAGATTTTTTTCATAGGTACACATCACAAATTTTCACCATTTTGTCATTTGCTCGTTCCCTGTTCATCCCATTAATCCATTATTCTATTCCCACATATTTCTTTCCCATTTGCTGCCATTCATATGCACATATGAGAAAAAATGGTCAGATGTGCAAATTTGTCTATACAAGTCTGTCTGTTTTGCTGAATTGTTTCTGGTTCTGTCCATTTTGATGGATAATTTCTGACCTGTTTTTGGATTTCTTTGCAATGTAATAGAACTACATTGTGTGTTTGTATGCCACATTATGTTTATCCATTCTGTTGATGGCATTTAGCTAATGTTAGATTATGGTGTTGTGAACAGTCCTGTAATAAACAGGGATATGCAAGTACTTCTCTTATAGACAGATGATATTCTATGATTTCATTCCTTTTTATAAGTATCACATTAATTTCCACAACATTTATATTAGTTTGCTTTGCTAGCAGCATATAAAGGCAGGTTTTCTCCTTCACCCTAGACAGCATTTGCTGTTTTCTTGATGCTAACTCTTCTGACCTGAAAAAGAAAAAAAAAATCTCAGTTTAGTTTTGATTTGCATTTCTCTGCTAAGAACATTTTTTGCATGTATTTAGTTTAGCATTTGCATATCTTTAGAGAACTGTTTTATTAGATCTTTTAAAATTTAATTTTATTTGGTGTTCTGTTTGTAACATTCTTTATATTCTTTAATATCCTAGATATTAAATCTCTAACAGAGTTACAAATGACTTTTAAAAAAAATTCTAATGTTTACCTAAAGGCACTTCTCTGTAATCAAGGGGCTTCATATTTTAAATTTTGTTTAGTAACAAAAGTTTGGGGCTCTGTGTTAAAAATAGAGCATGAGTATCAGAGTATTGTTAGGTTTATTTCAGTTTGACCATCATCACCAAAGTGCCTCACTGTGATCAACCATCGACTTCCTTCCAGAAACTACAACAATGATGCTGAGCCATTTACTTTCTGCCCGGTCAGTCCCGGTGTAGGGATACCATGGTGGCACAAGACATATATGTCCACTGCTCCGTCAATGCTTCTCTGCCCCTGATGTCATGTTCCATGCCTGACCCATGTGCTCCTGTGAAAATTAATTAAAATGACATAGTAAGGTCTCAGAAAGTTGACAGATGTTCTTTAAATGTCAACTCCCCCAGAGCACTTGTGCAGAACATTGATTAACAACTCATGTTTCTTATTAGATAGAATACAAAGAAATGGTTTTCCAATTTATAAAACAAGACTTAACTCTGCTTTCCTACATGAGAAGTTATGAAAAATCAGTCTCGATTGAAGATCTGATCTTTTATGATTTAGAGATAAATTATGAAGCCACACTATTATCTATCTAATTTTTCAATGTATAGTCAAGTGTAGACAGGAAAAAGTTACTTTTGTTAATTTTGTACCTCTCTTTAGAAAGAGTAATAATCATAATCCATAAGAACTAAAGTAAAATTTTACTTTTTATTTTGAAACCTTTTCTAAGAAGACAATAATTTTAAAACACTATATATATATACATATATATATATTATTTTAAAGTAACAGAGAGCATTTAATTTGAATGGTTAAAAAAAACATTGATTTTTAATCTCTAGAAGAATATTTTAATAAACACTAAATTTATATTTTTATCTTGTGCACATTTACTCCACAATCTTGATATAGCACATTGTTTCAATAAAACAGATTTTCATAAAAAAATACAATTTGTATGGTATTAATTCTAAGGACTATAATAAATCTAATATTTTCTTTAACAGTTTTTTTTAAAATAAAAGAAATAGAAAGGAGATAGAAAAAGGAACCGAAGCAGGTAAAGAAGGAAGGAAGGAAGTCTGTCTTTTAAGAGTCTGAAAATGTGATTGGTATCCCCTGTGCCCTCCATCCTCAGACTTCATTCCACTCAAGCTGAAGTTCCCATTCAGCCACTACAGCTACTATATAACCTCATTCTCTTCTGCTCCACACAGTCAAAATCTGAAGAGTCTTTGAGTGTCTCTTTATGAGATTCTTTGTAGAAATGCATAATAATTGTGATTGTTATGTGTGTGCATGATGTATTTTCTCACTGTGACAAAGATTGTTAGATACTGCTATGAGAAGTGACTGTCAAAATGGGAATTTCAACAGAATAAAATTCCAAAGCTTTAATAGAGTGAAGTAACTGCTCTTGTCTAGTTAGTATAACCTTCTTGAGGCTAAGATTTATGTGGATCTGAACTTTGGTGCACACACACACACATCATTACATGTATTTTGAAATTTGAAAATGAAAATTTAAAGATCAAATGCTTTTAGTTAGAATAGTTTTAATTCACCATTTCTAGGATCTGTACAGACTTTGCAGTTGGCTGTATTGAGATTCTAAAGAAAAATGAACAAGAATAAATTGTAAAAATATCCTGAATTAAGATTTGCATATGTGAAAGCTCTGAAATATAAAATATTCTAAAAATAAGCACAAACAGATTCAATCTGTGTCTCATTCATTTGCCATTCCTTTCTCCCTGAGGCATCCTGAAAGGTAAACACATGTCTTTACATTTTATAACCAAATTCAAAATTTGCCTTGAAGAAAGAAAACAGACAAAACACAAAATTCAATCAGCCTAGGACTTTGTCCACAGCACTTTAACAATGCTTAGGCATTGTTCATTGAAAAGGATTTTATTGTCTACTTTAAGAGCCTACATTCTTCAAACTACAGAAAAACTTAATGCCAAATACCATGTTTTCTGAAGCAAATGGGATCATTTAAATGAGTTCTTGCAAGAGCCAACACTTGTTCTATTAAATGCTTATGTTGTTTTATATTCCTTTTACCATTTGTTTCCTGTAAGAAAAAGCTTAACTTTTTTTAGTTTGAATCATGCTCTCAATTTTACAATATAAAAATTGTAACCTATGAATAAGCAACATTAGAAATCTATGCTTTTTAACTGGCATCATTGATTAAAATAGAGAGAAGTACCTATAAAAAGCTTTTATTACCATACATTAACATATTAAATGAAATGGAGAGAATACCTGAATGGATGCTTTAGATTTGAACCAGTTAACGTCTATCTCATCCATTTATGCGCAGGGACATTTGTAATAAACGTGTTCTACCAACTGTTCTATATACCAACAAGTAGCATGGGAGGGAACGCAGTCAGTGAATTGAGCATTTAAAATCCAAATACTTCTCAAATCAGCATCTTGCACCGAGGAATAAACAATTTTATCCATAAAGATTCATCATAATCGAGAGGAGAAAACCAGCTATGTGAAACTCTCATGATGTGTTAGCTTTTTTACATGGATCACTATCATTGATTTCTACAATTTCCCAAGAAAACTCTGTTTTATTTTTTCCACTTTTAAAAAAGCTCATGTAAATAAATAAAGCATAGCCCAGGATTATATAACTAAGGAAGAGCACACATATAGCTAGTGGTAGAGTTAGTTTTCACACTCAAGGCATTCCTTCCAACTTCTCAATTTTATTCCATGTACCCAAATATTTACTGTATCTCTTCTCTAGGTAGATACTTTGCTTGCTTCTCAGTGTTTTCCTGTGTATTGTGAATACCATTATAATAATATTTAATTAACTTTTCATCTCTGTGATCAAGACAGGAGCAAGTCACAGAAAAAAAAAAAAAGCTCAGTTCACAATATCAGAGGACAAATGGGACTGAGCATGGTAGAGCTGTTCAAATCATGGTGATCAAGAAGCAAAATAAAGAGAATACGAAGAAATGCCAAAGATAAATGTGCTTTTATTTCACATTAATGTATGCTAAAATAAGAAAGTTACTTCTTACCTTGTATTTTAAAGCAATCTCTTCAGTAAAAAACAAATAAAGCCTATAATTTCTATAGTTGCTTACTCACAATTTAGAATTTTTATATCATAAAAATGTGACCTAGATTTAGGTCTCACTACACATCTGCTGTGATTTATTTTCCCCATCTAGACCCTACCTCTTACCTTTCACCACTTCCCAATAATGCCATCAAAATTTGAATTTATCAAAGGATTAAATCTTATGCTCTGTCTATGGAAGCAGTCTTAGAAACATACCTAAAGGTTAACTCTGATGATTTTCTGGGTATTCTTAATGCATTTAATTTGGCAAAAGTAGCTATAGGAGAGAATCAGAGTAAAATTGCATATTAGAAGCCACATCTGTGTGAATTGACAGAAAATGAGTCGGTATATATAAAAAAGTGATGAATTATTTAATTGAAGAAATAAATCAGGCAAGATAAGAAAGACCAATAAACCAATCCCTGAAGAACCCAAATGTGGCTACGTCTCAGGAGCCAACTGTGACTAGATAGTCCTTACTTCCTAAAGACTGGTCATAATCACCAGGGAGGTAATATGCTCTTCTAGACACAACCACCACCATTACTAAGAAATATGGAAAATTAACCAATATACAAAGATATTGTCAGGGTCTGGACACATTATGAGACAGCCTTCGATGGCAATGGAGACATTTATAGAAGTGCAGTAGAAGAGTGGAATATGAAGACGAGACTCTTGAGAAGCACCCAGGACTGATGAGAGAAGACACAGCTCTTGCCACTGCTTGCATAATCAACAAAACAGAAACATGAGAGGTGTACCAAATTGGGTACAGGCAAAAAACAAAAACAAAACAAAACAAAAAAGTAAAAAAACAGGCAAGGCATGCCCAGGAGGAGAATAGGACCTGTGTTCCACTGCAGTAGAAGGTATGTATATGCCCCCAAAAGTTCAAAGACAGTTTCACTGACGTGACTTAATTCTGTCGCGCCACTAACCTATTAATGTTTTCAGCTTCCCTGCTACACAGTGAATGCAAGTTAATAAGAACGGACACAAAACAAAATGAAATAGAGCAAAGAAAGTAAGAAAGAGGGAGGTCAAAACTGGAAGACAGTTAAACACAACAAAGAAACAGAAAAACTATGAAAAAAATGAAAACTATATGTTGTAGTATGTTTTCCCTGGCCATTTTGGCCCAGAGGTTTGTGCCCTGGTACACGGCGGCTGTGGTTTGGAACCTGGTTCGTGCGACTTTTGTCCCCCAAAGAAATGAATCACACGTTTATATCCTCTATACTGTTTGGCCCATATCTTAAGGACATTACTAGCTAACTCTTTCATCTTAAATTAACCCATTTCTATTAATCTTCCCACCATGTGGCTTAGTCCATGGCTCAGCCCTGTACCTCTACATGTTCCTCCTTCAGGGGTCATATGGAGACTGACTTAACTCCACCCTTCTCCTACCTGCCTGCCCTCTGATTCTCCACCCACTTCTACGGTGCTGTGCATAGACCAAAACAGTACTATATTTACAACATACAAAGAACATTCTACCACAACTATAATATTACCACAAATACACAACTTCTTGATACACTGATCAAAATCAGTGATATGCTGAAAAATCATTAGAAAAAGACTTCAGAGTTGTGCTTTTAAAAAGAACCAATGACTATAACACAAGTAGGTGAATAGAATACTTCATTGTAACATCAGATAATTGTGGGATAAAACTAGAAATCAGCATCAAAAGAAATCAGATACAGCACAAATACATGTGAACAATGAACCTCTGAATGACCTTTCGGTTGTTTAAGCAGTTCCTAAAACCAAAAAAGGTTATGGCATATCCTACTAGGATATCTAATATACAAATAAGGTTATTTGAATAAGAAAGGTAACAGCCATAAGTACTTATAATTAAAAAACCCCACACCCATCAAGAAAGTAATATCATGATATACATTAAGGCCTTGAAAAAGATAACAAAACAAATGCAAATGTTGTAAACAACAAATAATAATAAATATTAGATAGAAGTTGCTTAAATGGAGACTGAAAATAAAACATAGAGTCAATGGAAGAGCTGATGCTTTGGAAAGAAAAACAAGATTTAAATAAACCCTAGCCAAACTAACAAAAATAACAAAATATAAACACTAATAAAAATAAAAATGAAAAGGGGCTGTTATTAGATTCCAACAAAATCCAGAAAATTGTTAAAGAATATTTTGAAAACATTCCAAAGTTCTAGAAAATCTAGAAGAAAATGGCTACTTTGCTAAACACACATGACCTGCTACAATGAAATTGTGAAATATGGATAGCATAAATAGACTAATAAAAGTAATGAGGTTGGAGCAAAAATTAAATCTTCCAACAATAAAATGCCTAGTGCCACATTAATTTACTGCTGAAGCCTACCAAACTGTTTAAAAAAATTGACAGAATCTTTTCAAATTGTTCCTCAAAACTCAAAATTAAATGAAACAGAACATTTATACTGATTCTAGAAATCTAATTATTACTGTACTGCATAAGAAAGGACACAAAAGTAACTATAGACCATTTCTCAGATGAAGATGATGCAAATGGTCTCATTGAAATACTTTCAAGCCAAAAATCGGAAACACATAAGGAAATCATGTAATATGACTAAATTGTGTTCATCCGAGGAATAAAAGGCAGCTTCAGTAGACACAATTCAATAGAGATACAATATAAGGCAAACACAGAGAAAGAGAGAGAGAGAGATTTAAGGACAGAAATAATATAATCATCACAGCCAACTCAGAAAAGGCATTTGTCAAAGTTCAATATGACTCTATGATAAAGAAATAAAAGGCATATGTCTCAATACAGCAAAGGCTATGTACAATAAACCTATAACCAGCAATACACTAAAGAAAAAGTGAAAGCATTTCTTTTAAAATATAAAATGAGACAAAGTTGTCATTCTCTCTGGTTTTATTCAATAAACCTCCTGAAATATTACAAAAACAGTAAGACAAGAAGAAGAAATTAAAAAGATACAAATAGAAAAGGAAGTCAAATTACCATCATTTGCAGATGATGTAATAATCCTGTGTTTAAGCCTCCGCTAGAAATCTCTCTGAGTTATAAACATTCCATCAAAGTAACTGGGTAGGAAATCAACATCTGAAATCCTGTAACTGTTCTAGATACCAATAACAAATTTACGGAGAAAGGCATTAGGAAGAAAGTCCAATTCACAGTAATACATTAAAAATAAAAACCTTAGGAATAAATATAACCAATAAAGTGGAAGTAACTAGAATGAGAACTTTAAGGCACCGAGGAGAAAACTGAAGATGACACTAGAAAAACAGGAAAGCCTTCAAAATGTGTGGAGTATGTAAGTAATATTCTGAAATGGTTGTATTACATAAAGCATCTCATAGATTTAATGCAACCCTCCTCCTTGGAATCTCAATGAAACTATTCACGACACTAGTGAAGCAATTCTAAAATTTATTAGACACTGAGTAGCCAAAGTAGTCCTATACAGAAAAAAAAAAAAAAAAAATATGTTGACTGTAATCCTGGGAGGGAATGTTCTCCAAAACCAGTAACAAAAATAAGTACAAAATAAACACCAACTAGAAAAATCAAATTTGAAGGACACAGTTTCTGTCACCTAAAGTTTCACTAGGGTGTCGAAAATATGCATTGAGGTCTACAATCACACAAAAAGCCTCATCTTCAACAAACGCTGCAGGAAAAACTGGATATCAACATGGAAAAGAATGAAATTAGTACTATATCTTCCATTCTGCACAAAAATTAACTCAAAATGATCAAAGAATTTGAAACCTTCCAGTGGAAACCAGTAGGAAAAAAAAGTGCTTAAATATAGAATTAAATTTAGGATTAATTGAATTAATTTATCAAATTAAAATTACGATTGTTTTCCCTAGTCTTGTAAATGTAGCAAATAGAAGTTTCTGGAAGGAATTTTTTACCTCAGAAAATACCCTCAAGAACTGAATCCGTTTGATTCCAGGAAATTAAACACTTTTGCTCAAGGAAGAAAGGAGTGAAAAGGCCACCTAGAGGGTGACAGAAAATTCCTGCCAACTGCACATTAGACAGAGACTTAACATCTAGAAAATACAAAGAGAAGTAGACATAAACCATTTTAAAGCCAGTCTCTCTATCCAATAAATGGGCTAACAAACTAAACAGACATTTCTCAAAAGGAAAACACAAATGACTAATGAAGTTAAAGAAGTATTCAACAACTTTAGCTGTCAACATTTGTAAATTAAAACTCTTTGGGTTTCCATACCACTTCAATTAGATTGACTGACTTCAAAAACAAAGGAGATGAAATGCCATCATGGGATGCCTACTGATTTCCAGTAATATAAACTGGTGCTGCCGTTATAGAAATCAGCATAGAAATTTGTCAAAACACTAAAATCAGAAGTACCAGATGACTTTGATACTCCTGGGTACACACTAAAGTCTCTCAATCCTATGCCTGAGGTAACTGAACATATGTTTTTATTGCTGCATGGTAACTAAGAAATGGAACCGACCTAGTGACCATTAGATAAAGAAAATGTTGTTCCTGTATACAAAGGAACAGTATCCAAATATAGATAGAAATGAGATGGATATTTCATGAAAATAGATAGAACTGAAAGCCATATTAGCAAAATAAATCCAAGTTTATACAAACAAATATTTCATGTTCTCTCTCATATGCAGGGCCTATATAATATGCAGAGGTATTATATTTATACCTAATGTATATCCGTATATCTATGTGAGATATATATGTATATATGTACATGTATACATATGCAGAGAGATATAAAAGAAAAAAAAAGAAGTGTGCTCTTCGAGAAGCAAAGAGTGGAAAGGAGAGGGTAACAGAATATAATGTGACACAAAAGCACAATGGGAGACGTGTGAGAGCATGAGTAGATCCTGGGAGACAGAAATGGTGATGGTGGGGAATGAGGACAGACTCCATGTGAGAATGCACAGTGATGTTTTAAAAGTCAACCTCCACCTGCCCTCCTACCATGCCGCACTAGGGTAGCCTCCTTTTTCCTGCATTGACTAAGGTTAGAGTCCTGGTTTCTGCCCAAAAGATATAAACCTTTCTAGTGGGGAGACCAAAATGAGACAGTGCTTTTTTTCCTTGCTCAGAGTTTAACCCTAATATCCTTACATGTTGTTCACAGAAAAGCTTCTGAAAGCTGCTATTATCCCATCATTTTCACAGAAAAAATTAGCCGAGATCACCCAGGGAATACATACAAATTTCCATTTGGTAACTGTTCATCTTAAAACAAATACTAACTCAACTGCTTTGCAGAAAAAATTACATCAATTTTTTTTTGTCCCATAAGATACAGTCCCAGTCTGAGAAAGAAAAGGAGAACACGGAGACAGTTCATTCCTCAAGGGAGCCTTGGTTGGAAGGAGGCTGAATCACAATGATCTAATCGACCCTGTATGTAAGACAATCACAGTGACTTCAAGTTTAGGGCCCAGAACCAGTGGGACTGCCTGGCAACCCAGAGCTCCTACTTTCTGTGGGTCTCATTTTCCTCTTCAGAAAAATAAAAATGACAGCCATTGTCTTCTCAGTGTGGCTCAAAATGCAGTTTTTTAAAAGCACTTAACCAATGACTGCAACAAAGAAAAATGGTAGAAAAATTTTTCTGTATCCAAAACCTTGTTTTCTCACTTCCAGAAGACAGAAATGAGAATACAGATAAGGGTGGTCCATGTAGAATTTGACATTGTCACTATAAGCATATTAACTTTGGTGATAATGTATAGTTTGTGTTTTTATAACTGCAGTTCATTTCACAGATTAAAAATTGTATGAGAACTGTTGACCTTTATATATTCACTCGGATTCATTTTGTTTAGAATTACAGTAGTTTGGATTTTAGTTTATTCTTTGGATTTGAAAGCCAGTAACTAAGCCGGACGCCTGAGTTCTATGCTGTGGTCGGTTGTTTTTACCTTTTATCTCTTCTCTTCGGGCTCTTTTCTTTTTGATCTTTGCTCTTCAGGGGCTTGCCACCCAGCTCCTAAATAAATACATGGAGACCTATTCTTTCTTATGAATGATTGGCCTGATATCTTGGCTTATTCTAGCCAGCTTTCCTTAAATATGGCTTACCTTTTGCCTCCTGGCTTTTATTTTTATCCTATATATCTTTCTTTACTTCTTACTCCACGGATTACTGTGTGTCTGGGTGGCCAGCCCCTGAAGTCCTCCTCCTCCTCCTTCTCCTAGATCTTTTCTTCCCAGAATTCTCCTATTTATTCTTTCTGCCTGCCAATTCCACCCATCCTTTCTCTGGCCACACTATTGGCTGTTCAGCTTTTTATTAAACCAATCAGGTGTTTTACACAGGCGAAGTAACAGTTTCAGAGTTAAATGAATGCAACATAAAGGAATGTATCACATATTTACATCATTAAACAAATGTTCCACAGCATAAGCAAATGTAACACAAAAACAGCACCATATTTGATATCAGAAACAACTTCATTTCTGCATGTTTCCTACTGCCAAATTAAATTCTTGAACATATAGAAAATATATAACATAAACTCTTCATCTCAGACTAGTCTCACATGCTTTTATTTGTTAATTGCTAGTGATGTTTGTAACTAATAGATATTACTGGTTGAATTGCTGAATGAGGATAGAAAATTAATGAAGAGGTGGCTCATACTTTTCTCTCAGTTTGTGTATTGCTCAGGCAAATGTCTAAGAGAAAACTCTTAGAATTTTTCTCACTTCAGTCTCTCCTATATTACACTTGCATGTGAAGCCTCACAGTGCAAGAAAGAGCATTATTCTGGAGGGAAGGGGTGAAACAAAAGAAGAGAGAGAGAGACAGAATATATCATATCCTGGTCTTAGGTACCAAGCCTATCCAGTAAAATCATTTAACATGGACATGAAACTACCCATCAAGAGATTTGTGTCACATAATAAAGTGACAAAGTACTGAGCCAGAAACAAAATATTTGAAGAGCAGTAAAACAAAGTTTGAACTAACTTATTATCACCTTGTATTTTATGGTTATTTTCCCAGAGAATGTATTTGAAGTTTATTAAATTCCTTGAAAAAAACATTTACACTACATTTGGGTTTAAGAGATTGAAGTGACATATTAGCTTTAATTGTATACTTTTACGTACAAAAGCTGATGTCCTTGGAAACTTGGGCTTAAATCCACGTGCTCTCTTTTCATTTTAGAATAGCATATGACTTTTATTATTCTTTTAATTTCCTCAGTAGTTTTTGTCGAAGCCAAGAAATGCTTTCATAGAAGAAAAAATAAATTATCTGCAAGAATAGTTTAAATAGATATATGCACTTTATATTGAGAGAAAATAACAAATGTTTAAAATAGAAGTAAGAAGTAACTTTTGCTTGGCATTTTACAAATAGCTTCTCATGAAAATTTCAGCAAAGAGACCATGGCCAGATCAGAAATAGCATGCTCTAAATATTTATTGCCTCCTAACTAGATCATTTCTTTATTACCAAAAGTGAATAATAGTTCGACTAGTATCCTATAAACACTATCATAAAAATTTACTAGTTTTCAAAATCAATCTTCATCTATTCAAATAAAAAAGTGAATAATCTGACCATAAAACCTTGTGGATAATAAAATATTTTATCTGTGATAAAGAGATGGGAATTGATAAATTTTTTGAAAGCCTTAAAGAAATGTAAATAGTATATAAATAAGGAAAAGCTGAAGATGGCAGGTAGATAGAAGATAGATGATAGATGGATGGATAGATAGATAAATAGATAATAAAAAGATAAATAGATAGACAGACAGATAGGTAGATAGATAGATAATAGATAGATAGATGATAGATAGATAATAGATAGATAGATCAGACAGACAGACAGACAGACAGACAGATAGATAGATAGATGGATAGTAGATAGATAGATAATAGATAGACAGACAGACAGATAGATGGATAGATAGATAGACAGACAGACAGACAGATAGATAGATGGATGATAGATAGATAGATAGATAGATAATAGATAGACAGACAGGTAGATAGATAAATAGGTAGATAGATAGATGATAGATAGATAGATAGGTAGGTAGGTAGATAGGTAGATAGATAATAGATAGACAGATAGACAGACAGACAGGTAGATAGATAGAAAGACAGACAGGTAGAAAGATAGATAGATGGATAGTAGATAGATAGATAGATAGATAGATAATGGTGAGATGGGTGATAGTGAGACTTCCCTACCACAGAAATACCTTTTGTTCTACCCTGCTTTCCCCCATTCATTTAACAGTAAATCATGAATAAGTCATAAGAAATGCCCTCTTACATTTGTTGACTTATTAGGACAGAAGTGACACATGCTTATATGTTATCTGTTCTTATACTATAAATTTTGGGGTTGTCTTTCTAGTTCTGTCCTATCAGAGAGACTGCTGTTGCAGGCATTCTTCTATTTGTTGAAATAATAAATGGCTTCCAACTAAAACCAGGTCATACATATTCACACATATGTATTCAACAGCAGAAGTAATGGAAAATAGTGGCTATCTATTAGATGGGAACTGTTGAAAAAAAACTGATACATTTATTATTTCAACACAAGAGAAATTGAATAGTTAATTCTATTTGCAATCTAATTAATTGAATACAAGAGCTATACCTCAAAACATAAAAGCAATAAGAAAGGATAGAATAAAGCAGGATATTGTGTAGCTTGCAGTAGACTAAGAGCGAACAGAGATCAGGTTGAGTGTGATGGCCTCTTCCTGGTGAGAACAAGGTGAGCAGGGAGGGTGATAGAGCAGCTGGCAGAGTCTGGATACAGGCAAAATGGGACTGAAGGAAATGAAAGCTATTATGTTAACTAAAAAAATTTTCTCATTAGGGGCATGGGGAAGCTCGATATTTCATAGAGAACTATCTACTCTAGTGTTTGTTTCTCACTCATGAGTTAGAATCCCATTCAATTCAGTTGTTATTAGGGCAGAGATGATTTTCCACTGCAGAGTGCTTGCCTAACACATACAGGAACCTGGGTTCTACAACAACTAAAAAAATTTAAGAAAGAAAAGACTATGTTGCTAGCACTTGGGCAAAAATACAAAGCTATGATTACTCACCTCAGCCTTAACTCAGAAACATCAATCAATTATTTGCCCATAACAGCAGTATAAACATGCATAAATTGGAGCTCCTTGTTGGTTTTGCATGTGAGAAGAGACACACACACTACCAGGGCCACAGGAGAGTTTATTCAGGAAAGTTGCCATGAGAGTACAGGAGCAGAGAAACAGAAGAGAGAAGGGAGACATGCCTCAACATGGCATCTTTTTTAAGGGAGATGGTGGGCATGGGTTTATGTAGCCATGCCTAGGGGTGTGCCCTCTGTACATGGCATGTCCTGCTGGAGCTATGTTGGCTTCACCATGTGGCTGCTACTTATCAGGAATTTTTCTTTCACCCAGCGCCATGTTGCGTTCACCACGTGGAGTGTCAGGAATCCTTACATCTCACCCTTTTATGTTTATTATAAAAAGAAAACTAGGTTTATGTAGGGGGGATAGGGGGAAAATGAATCTGGGCCAACAGATCTCAAGGCTGCTCAAGCTGTCTTAAGGGCAAAGTTTGTCTTTTCAGGGAACTGTATCTTCTGGCAGTTGATCTGTTGGATTTTGCAGCTCATTTTCTGCAGTCTGGTAGAGCTTAAGCCATGGAATGATAAATTTTGATTTTCTAGAGCTCGAGGGAGGGGAAACTATGAGTTAGTAAGAGAACCTTGGGAAGTGATAAATATAGTGAGTGTGCTCTGCTAGGTCTGAGGATGGGAAGGGGTTAAAATGGCTTCCGGTTCCTTTCCTTTGGTCCTGGGGGTGAGGAAATGGTCTGTTTTACCTGTATTAGCTCTGAAAATGGCTTCTGGGTTTTTCCATTCTTCAGAAGCAGCGGCTGGGGGATTAGTCTGTGAGGGAAGTGGGGGAGGTGTGAGCCAAAATACCTTGGAGCCTTTTGCTGGTCACCATCTCAACATTGGGTCTGAGAAGCAGGCTGGAATGGAAAACTCGGAGATGGGAGATTTTAGAGAAATGTGTCTAGCGACACAAGGATTCTGGAGGTTTACACTTGGTGGTTCATCTGGGAGGCTGGAAGGCTAGAGCTCACAGGTTTAAGCAGATAGCAAGGTGATTGGGGAGGTGGCTAGAGCAGCTGGCAGAATCTGGATACAGGCAAAAGGGGACTAAAGGAAATGAAAGCTATTATTTTACCTAAAAAAAAAATTTCTCATTAGGGGTATGGGGCAGGTTGGCATGACCAAAAATGAGTGAGTGATAGGGACATCTCTGAAAACATAATTAAGTGGTGGTGTCTGATGAGGCCAGAGTTGTTCGCTTCTCTCCCTGACAATGGAGAGGCTAGAAAGAAAGAGAGGTGAGACCCTAAAGCTCCTGGAGGACCAAGTATGTGGCTCTCGGTGTCCACAAGGAGATAGACCGCCTTGATACCATTATGACTACCCAAGGCTCTCTTCTTGTGATGATGGTGGTCAGATTATGGAAGCCTTGGCAGCACCACTCACCTACAGCCAGGCCAGAGATCAGCTGGGAGTGGTCTCTGTGTAATGGGGCTTGGGGACCCTCACTCAGACCAGCATTCCCTTGATGGTACTGAGGACAAGGTCTAAACAGCCTCTGTGAGGTTAGGCAAGAACAAGACAATAGCCACCTTGAAGCACAGCAGGTTTTGCTTGCCACAGGAAGAGGCAAAGGAGCTGGTCAGACAGCTTTTGCCAGCAGGAGGTATCTTTTGGAGTATATTTTTTAATCTTTCCTGTGATATACCTTAAAAGCCAGCACCTGTGGAGTCTGCCTGTGGTCTCCTCTCAAGGTCTAAGTTTAGCTCTGATATCTGGGTAGCTCTGGGTAAAAACGGATCATGACAAGTTGTTTTTTATTTTAGTGCTCTTGGGGATCTAGTATACTGTAAGAGTGCATTTGTGAGGCATTTAAAAACCTAGTGAACTTTATCTACATGAGTTCTGGCCTGTTCTCAAACCCACCTTTACTCTATCGCCCAATTTTTACCTGAGAAAGTTCTGACACAGGAAACAGGGTGTAAATTTTTACTATCTCATCAATGGCAGCCGCTTCTCACAGAGGGAGAACTGGATTAAGATTCTTAGAGCTCAAGAACCAGTGACTGGTGGGGTAAATATAGCTGCCAGGTTTGGAGTTCCCGGAAAGGAAAAGGAAGAGTTGCAGACGAGCATTGAGATTTGAAATTTGGAGGTTCTAGAAAGGATCTGGCTAGAAACAGATGGCAGAAGAACAGAAAGCCAGAAGGAAAGGTTTAGAGTTGAGATATGAAAATAAATAGGGAAACTCTTAGGAGTTCCTAAGAACAGAGAGCTGGAAGAGAAGGTTTAGAACTGAGATATGAAAAGAGATAGGAAAAAGATTGGAAAAACCCTTTCTATCTGCTCATACACTGGCAAAAGTTAGCTCCCGTGAAATATCAGGGTTGGTGAGTCATTAGGTGGCTATTTTGAGTAATATTAGGGGTAATTAGGCCATTTCTTTGTGCAAAACAGATAAGCTTGGTGGTGTCTAGGTAAGGCAAAAAGGCTTAAATCTCAAGCCAGCATTTTAGAAGTGAGAATGGAGAGATATTTTCTGCTGATTTATTCTCTACTATTGAGGCTTAGATGGGGAGGGGAGGGAACGTGCCAAATCTCGGTAGTCACCCAGCCAAGTGGTCCCGAGGGGTAACGGAGCTACAGATAAGCAAAGCAACTTGTCATTTCTCAGAGTAGCCATGTGGACAATGTCTAAAACCACACCAGCTGTCCCTAGATACCCATCGGCATCTGGAACAGGTGACAGGGTTAGGCCCAAACTAACGAAAGCCACCCTTTAAAACTCCCTAGTTCGTAGGAGCATGCACCAAACCCAATGCCAGCCACTATAGACTTGTCAGTTTCACAGTGAGCGTCCAACGCACTATCAATAGAATCTAGTCAGCATTCTACCATAGGCATCTCAGGGAAGACCTCTGCGAACATGTCCATGGACAGGGCTCCAATAACAGGGAAGGCCAGGAATGAGTGTCAGACAATCAGGAACAGCCATGACATTGAAGATCGTGGCTGGTCTTCTGTGAGGCTAGAGTCCTACTGGAAAGCTAGAGATAATAGTTCATGTTTGCCGACTGGAATGGGAAAACTTACCATTCTAAACCGACGGTGTTTGAAAATACCTCAGCAGTGGGATAGGTAGAAGGTGAGCCCCTGATCAGGTTCTCTTACCTTATGTGCACCTAAACTCAGGAGAGAGCCTATCTGAGACGCGGCACCAAATGTTGGTTTTGAGCATGAGAAGAGGCACACACACTACCAGGGCCACATGAAAGTTTATTCAGGAGAGATGCCAGGTGGGTACAGGAGCAGAGAAACAGAAGGGAGGGAGAGAGACAGGAAGAGACAGAGAGTGTCAGGAATCCTCACAATCCTAACTCATAACTGATTGACTTAACAATGCTTTGACTTGTAGTAAGAAGTAATAGATATTCAATGTTTTGAAATGCTGAAATTTCACCTTGTCCTGTGCTAGCAGTGTAGTGCAATACTCTATTGTGAGCCACTGTAGGACCATAACACCTCCTCAGCCACATGGTGACTACGGACAAGAGGGAACTAGTATTTAATGTGTGAAATTATGCAAAAATGTTTTGTAGGTTAGACATTCTGAGTAAAAAGAATTTATATGGACATAACCCAGTCATAAGGAGCATAAAAGTGTGTGTGTGTGTGTGTGTGTGTGTGTGTGTGTGTGTGTGTGTGTGTGGAGAGAGAGAGAGAGAGAGAGAGAGAGAGAGAGAGAGAGAGAGAAAGGACTTAGAAATTACCTAGGTAAAATGCATCTTAAGTAGGGATAATGATAACTCAGAGATGTGTTAAGAGTCTTAGGTATCTCAGAAAGTACAGACTTCATAGATTTCACAGTTGTCACATTTAAAAGAAAGTCTTTTGTACCTATCACTTGGTGTCTACATTAACACCTATTCTATAAAATCTGCTATCAATTGATGACATTGAATTCAACAATCTTAGGGATGTATTTAAAAGGAAGGAGTAGATATTCTGTGCCATGGAAAATGTAGAATGTACTCAACAAATTATTAAATGAAATATAATTGACTGATGAGATGTGATTGAGACTAACAGTATGGAGAGTAGTAGACTGGTATTTATATGATTCAGGTTCTAATTTAATTTTGTTTTACAGTTGTGCCCTCAAAATTCAAGCAAACAAAATTGTCAATTTTATGATTATTTATTACATACAAATAAGTCAAGACTCATTTTAGAATATGTAAGCTCTTTTCAGGAGGCACTGGTATGTGTTGTTTGGTACAAGGATGAACCACGTAAAGTCCATGAAGTCAGGAATGTTATGGTCATTTGAAAGAAAATAAATGTATAAAAGCATTTTTGTACAGCAAAAGTCAACATAATGATATGTACAAAGTACACACATTATATCCATAAATATGATTTATGTTGAGTTGTATCTACCACAATCCAGTGAAAGGAGAGATTCCATATCCAGAACTAGAGTATCTGAGTTAATGAGAAACAGACAACACAAGACAAAAAAATATCTGTTTTTTTCTCAGGTTGAATATTTTTGGAGAAGAAAGAACAAACCCAAAATTTTGGAGATAAAGAGCATGTTAGAACTTCCCATGGTGTTACTCAATTTTAAATAGGAAGTAACTCCACATTTTAGTAGTTTTATTATTGCATTATACTTGAACAAATACTATCAAATTCCTGTAATTAACACTATGTTGCAATAATGTACTGACAAACTTTGGAAAATTTCATTTGATTGAGCATATTAAGGATGTTAATTTAAAATGCTGGTTGTAGGGTTAGTGTTAGGGTTAGGGTTAGGGTTAGGGTTTGAGATTGAGAGACAGTTCAGTTAGTCAGCAGACATGCAATCATGAAGTTTTGAATATGGATTCTGAGCACACAGGTGAAACCCTGAGCATGGTGGTACTCATCTACAACCTTAAATTTGAGGAGTTAGAAAAGACGGGTCCATTGATTTTGCTTGCCATCCAGCTTCACTAAATTGATAAGCTACAGATTCAGTGAGAATCTATCTTAATAAAATAATGACTGGGGAAGACAGCTGAGTTTGACATCTGATCTCCAAACAATGTTTACATGTACATATTTATGTATATGTGTGTGTGCAATAGACTATGTTCAAACACAACACCTGTACACATGTATACATAACACAGATGGACAACACAACAGTAATTATAAATTTCTGAGATATTTTATATCTTGTGCATTTTACATTAGTGACAATTTAAATATTTTAAATACAGCTTGATTAAGAGTTAGCTTATTTTTTCTTCCCTTTGTGTTAGATATAAGCAAGGAAATTGCATAAATGTGTTACAAAACATGTTTTGGAAAGGAGTTGCCATTGTGCAATGAGTGTTAAAGCCATCTATTATATGCCATACGGCAAGGAATGACAATGAGTTATCACAAAACTGAAAAATCAGTTGGCATTTTGAACAATAGATGGAGAGATTAAAAACTTCTGTGAAAGGATATACAGAGCCACATGAATTCAGCTTTATGGGAAAGAATTTGACTTTATTTCTAAATTCAATTTCATGCTGCTAGAGGGTATAAAATACAGTTAAAAGACCAAACACTATGTTTCTCTTATGAGTGATTATTTTTTAAAAAAAGAAATAGAAAAGCAAGGTAACAATTAATGATTACCAGCCAACCCCCAAGAGACATGGTGGTGACGTGGAGTTGACCACTGAAAATGGGAGAAACAGGTAACTGATGATTTCCACCATGGAGATAAAAAAGTATTAATAAGTGTTTCCTCCAGGGTTTTGAATACTTCATCTGTTATGTACTAAGATAGAAAGATTCTAGGTAAATATTAGGCACCCAGGATTGTACTAGAGAATTATCGCGGTAAAAACCTGCCGTGAGATATGTTTTAAATGGGGTTTATTTTGTGAAAATCACTTATAAAACAGAGACGGTTTTAAGAGAAAATGAAGGGATAAGGTTGTAGCGCGCCAGAGCGTTTCTAAGGAAAACTCCTCATCCCCACACCGTATGTCTGAACTCCCCGCGCCGCTGGCCCAAACTACACACCCGATCAAAAACTCTCACAAAAAAATGCCGACTTCTTATCTTAATTTTCTCTCTCAAAAGTCTATTTTTAAAATCTTTTTTAATTAACCACGCCCCACTCGTCTCCAGTCCTCTAACACAATCGTTTACATATATAATTTTTAATTTCCCGCTACAGAGAATCAAGATTTATATTTCAGAAATAATAAGTTTTAGGTGTCTATGAGATAATTAAGTGAAGATGTGAGTTGTTGGTTGGGTTTCTAGGCCTATAGCAAGGGAGTGTTGACAGTTGGAAACATCCAATAGCATTAGACAATATATTAATTCTGAAAATTTGACCCAAGATAAAATCATATGATATTGTACATAAAAATGTTTTTGGGAGACTGTTAAGAGCAGAAAGAGGATACGAATAATTTTTTCATACATGAAACCAGTTTTGTATTAGAAAATGACTGTTTCAACTTTCTAAGCCTTTTCAAAGAATATTTACAGAATCCTGCATGTTTTTTTGTTTATTTTCTATTGCCTGTGAGTATCTTATTAGCATTAAGTATTGTATAAAATATGACATAGTACATAGTGTTTCCTTAATAACATATTAGTAAATTGGTCCTAAATTCATCAGTACTAATAAATTCATTTCAAACCATAGTTGTCTACCCCTTACAAAAACTATATAATATTACTGATAATAGTAGATAAGAGTGCATATTGAAGTTCTGGTAAGAAGTTATATAACAAAATTACACCGATAATTTTATAAAAGCCAGAAAATTTAACTCAAATCTTCTCATCCCAATCATCCAATCACACACACAGACACACACACACACACACACACACACACACACACAGAGGACCTGGTCTCTGTGCCATCCTTTCTTCCCCTGACAAAACCAGCTCTTACTCAAAATACATATTCTTGGAGGGCACTTTCTTTGGAGTGTCTTGAGAATCTTTAGAGCTTCCCTGTCACAAAGTATGTTCTTGTAGCAATTTAAGAACTATAACAGGAAAGATGTATTCAATTTAGGCAAATGGCAGTATTGATAGCCTGAAATATTACATTACCCATAGGTCATCTATGTTTCCCACTAAAAGAAAAATTTTATACTATCTCAAGTCAAACATTATAATCTTAGCTTCACATATTGACGTTAGCTTTTAAATACTTGGTGTTACTTCATCCAGGTGTCATCTATCTTCAGCCTGATGCAAATAATACTTTTCACAAGACTGATTATAAAATATGATACATCAATAGATATGAAAATTTTCTAAATAGCTGTGAAGCAAGAAAACTAAACAAGAAAAATTTGGCTTGATCTAAAATTTTGAAACATCTCATTTGGTAACTATCTCCCCAAACAAACATTTTAGAAATAAACTTTTGTTCCTATATATAAAGTTGTTCAGTATAGAAGTGTGGCATTATGAATTCAGTGAGTAGCCAAAGCTAGAACCTAGTCACTTACTCAAGGCCAAGGATGTTCCTGCTGATCCAGGGCATCACTGGAGTGTGCTCAGTAACCTTGCAGCTGGTTACTATTCATGGGGAATGATGCTCTCTGGACTGGATTAAGAATGTCAAGTCATAAGAGCTGAGATTCTGTGATCCCAGAATCAGTTGTGTTTTTATTCCATTTTGTGGAAAACTGGGTTACCCGCCTGGAACGCTTCCTGAAAGCAATTCATACACCCTGGAAAAAAAGAGACTTCCTGTCTCCCAGCAGATCTGGGACTCGGTCCAGAAACTTTGAGGGTGTTCCTTAGCTTCTTCATCCTTTCCCTAGTTATAGTTCCAAATATATCTGCTTCTGCCTGGATTTGCCCAAATCCTTTTTAACAACTCCCTAGGTACAGTTGTTTGTTGAAACTTCATCTTCTAAACCATATTATAATACATCTTGGTCTTGCATGCATGTAATTTACATGTAGAATTACTTTTTAGATATTTCCTTATATAATTCATTCAGTAGCAGGTATGTGAGTCATTTCTGTAGGTCTCATAAGCAGGGACCAATCTCTAGTTAGGAATCTCAGGTCAACCCATCTATCAGCCATTTGACTAAGCAAAGGTGTCTTTTCTCTTTGTTTCACATGTTGCTACCATTAATTGAGGCTCCTAAGAAGATCTACCAAAGAGCCACTGTGAAAGCAATGAAGCTTGGAGAGATGCTCAGGCCCTGTAAGGGCTGAACTTTAAAGAAAACTTAACAGGAAGTATAAACCAGTTACTAGCATTTTCTTTAAACTTTCTTTTATTTGACAGTTTTAAAAACTCAAAATTCTAATTTTCCTGCCCCATACCAAGGGCAGCTGCTATCTTAATATTAATACTGTTGTTGGAATCATTATCCATTCTTGGAATTTCTTAGAAAGTGAAAACAATCTAGCTTCTATTATCTGTTACACTTGGAATAAAAATTTTCATTAAGCTTTATAATTTATTAAATAATACTAAATTTATCAATAGTATTATACTTTATGGATACCTAATTATTATTTTGAAACTTTAAGAAGCTGAATTAAAGTGATATTAGGCTCCCCAACCACTCTTTATTTCAGGAAGGTTCCTGAAGGCATACGTTCTCCTTCATGAGGTTTGAAATAGCCACAAGACGTTAAAAAACAACATAACGGTCACTAAAATCTTTCACTCTACATCACTATGCCATTTCATTGGTGGCATCAAAGACTTAAGTGTCCTGCTGTAGTGCCAAGATGGCCAGAAAATGAGCCATGTGGTGAAAACAGATATGATTATTGGAAAGTACATTCTTCATAATCACTATGTGAAAGTCCCTACATCACAAGACAGTCCATCAAAAAAAAAAAAAGACAGGAGACGTTGTGCAAGTGATAGACAAGTCAGATTAGCATTTCATTCATGACTCTTAATGGTTTGAATGTTTGTATGGCTTCAAAATTGATGTCAGATCATTATTCTCAGTGGAACAATACTATGCCGTGTGATTATAACTTGAAGGTAGAGTTCTTAAATTAGTTAATCTTAATTACTAATGAGATCAGATTAAAAAGCACCCATGGCTGTATCTGTGAGGATGTTTTCAGAGATTTTTCCCTGGTCGGAAGGGCTCCCTTGAATGTACATGGTCTAATCCCACAAGAAGAGGCCCTGGAAGAAGGAAGCCTTAGTCTAGACTGTGCTCTGCCACCCTGTTCTCACTTTGATGAGCTAAGCTATGACCAAAGCATTTCTACACTTAAGAAGTTTAGTTGGCCCTTCTCAGCAAAATAAACTATAATTCACACAGCCTTTGTCACTCCAAAGGACAAGCTTGTCCCTTTGCCTCTTCTTCCCTGAGGAGGACATCGCAAGACAGTGACATCTAGCTGCTGGCACATTGGCCATGAGCTTCCCTGCCCTTAGAACAACAAGAGGTTAAGTCACTGTGTAAATGACTCCTGGAAATACTCTGACCTCACAGCCTGTGTGGAGCCTGACCACTTTCATTTTAAATTCTAATTCAGGCCACAGGCTTAACTCCACAGGAGGTAGAGAAGGCCATGCCTGTGTCAATCTATCTCCATTTAGTGAGAGTTTTTAGTTAACTCAAAAACTTACATTGCTGAGCAGGAGGAGTAGGGTTGATACAATCACTAATCATAATATTTTTTTTCTTGAGCAGAATGTACATTTCTAGACTTGCTGGTGAGCGATTAAATATCTGTCTCTTCTGAGAAATTACTTTAGCCTACTTTCTTCAGCTTACAGACTTTATAGTCTCCTTGTACTGACTTCTTTTTTCAGGACTAGTCAGCTCTGACATTAATACCAAACTCTCTTAATTGGTGAGTCAGTCAAGAGTCTCTTTCCAGGCAAGCAGTGAAAGATGTTCTCCAGAGGTGGTGGGAAGGCTGGGCTCGTGAGCAGCAGAAGGAAAGGCTGCCAGCCAACAGCTGAAGTAGGTCTCTCTGGTGTAAGACTTCCAGTATTAAAGAAAAGAAGAAATAAAATTTGAAACATGAAAAATTAATTCAATTATAGGAAAATTTAAGGACTTAGATGTAATATTCTATGCAGATAAAAAAATGATTGGCAGCAGATTATGAATACAGAAACATCATGACAATATTGCTTGGTTTTATACTAAATAATAGTCATTCTTTAAAATACTTTCCTTCCAGGCATTGTAGGGTTGTGCAAGACCAGGTGCTATGGAAACTTCCAAGGATGCACAGAATGTCCCTGGCTAGGTCTCCAACCAATAGCAAAGGTGTTGCCTATAATCAAATGAATAGCCACCCTAAGTGCCACCACAGAACTTACATCCAACAATGAATAGAGGTAGAGGCAGAGATAAATGGCTGAGCACTGAGCTGAGTCCCTGGTCAAGCTGATACCAAGGGAGGAGACTCTATATGAGCAAGGGGATAGGGACTTTGAGGAAAATTCTCACAGTGATGGTTAGCTGCAGCTAGGGAGCTCACTGAATCAAGAACAGCCACCTGGGAACTATCAGGAAAATAAACTAGGACCTCCAAGGATAAGCAACTATCCACTGACATGGTCAGTATGTGGATCCTCAAAGGGAGGGTTCAAACTGTGTTTCTGTGGATAGATTAGCACCTTGGATATCATTCCCTCCAGAGGAACACCTAACCAAGTCTTGTTATTAGAATGAGGAAATCAGACCTGCCTGTAATGGATGCTGAACTAATCCACCTTGGGACCTCTTGACCTTTCTGGAGAGGAGATGGGTGGATGGGGAAAAAGGAGGGTGAAGGCTGATGAGGAGAGGCCAGGAAAGGTAAAGGAGTTGGAACAGGGGGATACATAGTTAAAATAAGACTTTATTCTATATATATAAAAAAATACTTTCCTTCTGTATAAGTGATATAGTGTTCCACAAAGATTATAGAAGGGAGGGGAAAAGGACACCACTAGCAACAGTGTAACAGGAGGTCATTAAATCATGGCTAAAATGACAAGTGGAAAAAATAAAATATTATTGATATATATAAGTGGAACTAATTTGAAATAATTGGAGTCCTGGAAGAGTATGAGATTATTTAAAGTCTTTTACAGCAGTGTGTATGTGTTATATTGTTCTTAAAGAAAGAAAGGTGCATGAGAGAGTTGAGGATATGTGGCAGAATCAGGGTGGACAGTATGTGGCAGATGTAGATGAATAGAAATGGATTAATTTAAGTTATAAGAGCTAGTTAAAAACAAGCCTAAGCTAAGACCAAACATTTATAATTAATTAGAAGTCCCCATGTCATTATTTGGGAGCTGGCAGCTCAAAGGAAAGTCCATTACAGAAAGGCATAGGTGTGCTTATGTTGTGTGGTATAGTACTTAATTGTCATTCCAATCACACAGTTTCCATTCATGAGGGAAAGTACCCCATAATAGTCAGGGGCACCTGCATAAATATACAAGCAGGAAATTGATGCAGAGCATCTGGTAACATCACTGGTTATTTTAAGTTAATTAATTGTAATAAGTTAAAAAATTCAATATTTTTAATCATGTCACAATCATCCTCTATGAGGCAACACACACACACACACACATACACACACACACACACATACAGACAAATATTACAGGTTTTCTCTGGTCACATTGTTTTGGATTTCTGGGTAGCCACACCTCTCATGTCCACCCAGCCAGTTATAGTACATAAGGTTTCCTTTTGTTAATTTTGTGTTTTCATGAAAAGTAGTAATTGAATTATAAAATGTTAGAAAGGGCCAAAAAAAGGTCATAGGTCCAACAGCCTTTTAATATTTGAATCAATGTTACTTAATGTCAACTTTTATCATATTTGCCTAAAGCACTGCACCTTCATCTCAGTTCATGACATAAATTGATAGTTCAGAATCAGAATAGCATTTATTAGTGACACAGTAAAGTAATTCAAATCTTTCTCTTAATTCTCATAACCTTCACTACAGTAAATAGTCCCTAATAACATAGAGCTATTTTTTTTTCTCCAACTGAAAATGTATGAGAAATATCCCTTTCTGTATTCTATGTCATTTAGTGAAAGAGTCATAAACAAATTGTGAACAACCTTTAAAATTGGTTGAATATGGCTAATGGATACAGCTACTAGAGCAGAAGAGAAATTTCTGATTCCAGAAGTACTCTGCGAAACTTAATCATGATATGCATGTAGTTTATTCCTGTTGGAGTTAGCTCTTCATATTTCAAATACCCTGCCTGCACACTGAAGTGCATCAGCATGCTATAATAGTATGTTTCTGGCCATGCGGCCTGTGGTCTAGACCAGAAGACATGCAGAAGCCCATGGATGCTTATATTAATTTTATAGTGATTATCCTAGTGCCCAGGCATATAACTTGCTAACTCCTTTATCTTTACTCAACCCAGGATTCTTATTTTGTTCAGCCATGCAGCTCAGTACTTTTTCTCAAGGCAATATAATTGTCCTCTGCATCTGCTGGCTTCTCTGCTGGTCTCTCTGGCATCTCTGCTCTGTTCTTTATGTTCCCAAAATTTTCTTAGTCTGGTAGCCCACCCACACTTCCTGTCTGCCTTCATCCAATCAGTATTTTATTAAACCAGTAGGTGGGACAATCATTTACAATATGACATAATCCCACTATAGCATGCCTTTCTAAAACAGTTGTTATGTTTATGATTGCTGACAACTTGATGAAGGGGGAGGGCTTTCATGGTTTTCATGGTAAAGTACTGAGGTCTGTTTATGCCAGTATTAGCTTATAGCAGAATGGTGGCGGTATAGTAACATTTTAGTATTTAGAAAAGAAGTCACATTTTCTATCCTTGTATATCCTTATTCAAGGTCCCTTCCCCTCCCACCACATCAGGTCATTCTCTCTTCTCCACATCTTCCCATCTCCTTCATGGGCCGGTGATCCCAAGGTCCCAAGGTCCCAATATTGCTTAGTTCAGCCTCCACTCTTGGCAAACCCAGTTTTCTCCCCCCAACATCAAGACTGAGTCAGGTGTTCCTCTAGGGGGAGTGGGATCCAAGAAGTCAGTCCAATGTGTTTCTGATCCCAAGCTGTTTAGTGGTTGTGGTTTGCAGCTTGGGCATGCTTTGCTTTTTTCTTGTTTGTTTGTTTGTTTAGAGTCAACTAATGAGTGAGTACATCCCCTGCTTATCTTTCTGAGTTTGTGATACCTCGCTCAGGAGGATATTCTCCAAATACATCCATTTGCCTGCAAATTTTAGGATATCATTATTTCTTACTGCTGAATAGTACTCCCTTGTGTAGATGTACCACAGTTTGTTAATCCATTCTTCAGTTGAGGGGCATCTAGGTTGTTTTGAGGTTCATGAACACCTGATCTTCAACAAAGAGGCCCAAAATATTCAATGGAAAAAAGATAGTATGTTTAACAAATGGTGTTGGCATAGCTGGATGGTAGTGTATAGAAAAATGCAAATAGATCCAAGCCTGTCACCCTGCACAAAACTCAAATCCAAGTGGATCAAAGACCTCAACATAAACCCAGCTACTTTGAACTTGATAGAAAAGAAAGTGGGAAATACACTTCTACAAATTGGCACAGGCAACCACTTCCTAAATATAACACCAGTGGCACAGACACTAAGACCAACAATCAATAAGTGGGATATCCTGAAGCTAAGAAGCTTCTGTAAAGCCAAGGACACTGTCAATAGGACAAAATGACAGCCTACCAAATGAGAAAAGATTTTCACCAACCCTACAAGTGATAGAGGATTGATCTCTAAGATATATAAAAAACTCAAGAATCTAGAGCCCAAAAACCTTGAATAACCCAATCAAAATATGAACTTCAGATATAAAAAGGGAATTCTCTGCAGAAGAATTACAAATGGCTGAAAGACACTTGAAAAAGTGCTCATCATCTTTAGCCATCAGAGAAATACAGATCAAAACAACTTTGAGATACCACCTGACACCTGTAGGCTGAGATAAAAGACACAGAGGACAGCCTAAGCTGGAGAGGATGCAGAGCAAGGGGAACACTCCTCCATTGCTGGTGGGAGTATAAGCTTGTTCAGCCACTTTGGAATGCAGTATGGCGGTTTCTCAGAAAACTGGGAAAACTCCCCAAGGACCCAGCAATACCACTTCTGGGTGTATACCCTAAAGACACACAGTCAAACTCCAAAGGCATTAGCTCAACTATGTTCATAGCATCATTATTTGTAATAGCATTTTAGTATTTCTTATACTAGCTAAATAAAATGGTAAAATCAAAATTCCCAAGAAAATTGTTTACTAAAATTTGAAATCCAAATTTTTCAGTATTGAATGTTTGATACCTCCATTTGAGGCCCATCTTGTAAGAAATAAAAGAATGAATGACTCACTTGTGGGAGGTCATTTCTCCTTTCCAGTCATCTGAATACCAGTTAAAAATGGCCTTAACCACAATGAATGTGCTAAGTAGAACAGTTGTTTCTAAAAGAACAGGGAAAAAATTAAAAGTATTTCATTTGCTCAATCAAGGAATGGAGCTCATTTCTGATGGCTTGTCAGAGCCTACAGAGGAAGTAAAACGCAATTTTGCCCTGTCCTTAGAATAAGGTCACTGTTACACTTTATTGAAATTAAAACCATAAAACATAGAATATAGCCATTTATTTGTATATCAGAACAATGTTATCTACATATAAATGTGAAACCTCTAATATAACATAACCAAGAACAACTGCATAATAGGCTCTGTAAAAAAAAAAATGGGGCCTCTGTTTTTGTTTTCTTTAAAAAGGCAGAGTTTGTGGAGAGCCATTGGAAGAACTGAAATGCAAAGCCTTTGTCTTCTTCTAGATATCTCTTTTGGTCCTGCACATGTCTTTACTTGTTATTTAATGCCAACCTAAATTTAAAAAGAATTCTAAATAATACTCATCTTTATTTTGTACTCTGTCAGCTTTAACTGCAAACACAGGGATCTTTAACATGTATGTAGAGTCACTAAAATTGCAGTTTGTAATTCATAGTTTGTATCCACATGTGCATTTTATTATTATCATTATTATTATTACTATTTGATTTTTTTTCAAGGCAGAGTTTCTATGTGTAATAGATCTAGCTGTCCTGGAACTCACTCTGTAGACTAAGATGACCTCAATCTCACAGAGATCCTCTCTTGCCTCTGGCTCCAGAGGCCTGGGACTAAAGGTTGTACCTCCACTGCCTAGAATGCATTTTCCTTTATCAGAAAAGTAGAGCAGCACATAGGCTTGGCTGATTGTGTTATGGTTTGTAATGCACATGCAACTTCCAACAGTCTTTCTCTGCTTTGCTGACAGTGAAAGAAATCTGATAGGAAAAACAACTATGGATTTAATTTTTTCCTTTCCTTTTTACAATGTGATTTTCAGCAAAGGTGACTGTCTCACAAGAGAAGGGAGGCTGCTTAATAGACAAAGCCTATGAGAATGTTCCCTGGCTGTCCATGTTCCCTTTGAAGCCATTGCATTTATTCTTTTTCTAAAGTACATAGGGTTCAGAGAGAAAGTGCAATCTCTCTGGACCTCACCCATCCCCACTTAGTCTGGTATAGTGGTGGCAGGTCACCTATACTCATTTCTAATCTTGCTGAACTTCCCGCATTCCTTGGGATCATCAAAGTGTTGTACTCATGAGGCATCACCATATTTCAATGGAGCAGGACAAGAGAGTTCACACATGCCTCATCTTATCTCATGTTGAATTGTCCCATCCTATTTAAAATTATAAACCACAAATTCAAAAATATTACTAACTTTAAGATGCTTTATGAGAACATTTAAACAAGGCCTTTGTGAGCCTGAGTCTCCCCAGAACCTCACAGGAAGCACTCCCTCATTCTGCCATGATTTTGTAGGCTGTGTTTGACAGTGACACCCCTGGCTAGAGGTGCTTTTACTTTCCCTGATAGTCTATGTGAGAATTGCGGTCAACACTGCCAGCTCACCTTTACAAATATTCTCCAGTTATCTGACAACTATACAAACATCATAATTCTTACAAGGTAGCTCTTAGGAAAAAAATAAATGAATGTAAATCTTAATACAATTAACCAAAGACTAAAATTAACCAATAAGTGAAGCTTTGATAAAAACATTCAATCTGTAGTTAAAGGCCATTAGAGACTAATGTTTTTTAGTTGAAGCCACTTCTTAGTAAGAGATGAGCCATAGTGTTCACTGAAATCCCCAGTGCTCTGTGAATATTTTAGTACCCAGGCTTAGAGACATCTTATCTGTACATCATTGATACTGTCCCTGTTGAGACTTGTTTATGTTGTAGACTTTGACTTATGAGCTTTAATAAAATATGAGAGGACGTTGCTATGTAGTTCAATATTTGTTTCATTCTATTCCAGCACGTATTATGGAATCAGGTGGCATGTCTGACTATAATCAGGGGACACTAAACACCTGATTTATTGCAGAGCAGGTGGGGATGCTTTCAACAGCAGGAGAGCAAGTATAATATATTTTTATAAACTTTTTAAAGGAAAGACAGGACAGGACATAATAGCTAAGGAACTAAGAATGTTATCTCTTTGTCCAACTTTGAAATATATAAGATTTATGGAGTACTATACAAATTCTAGTTAGTATATAATGAAAACTCAAAGCCAGATATTGGGGAAAAGCTAGAGTCATAGAGAGAGGAAACAGTCCACAGTCAATTCTCGCCCAGCCAACTTCTCAGGCTGAACAGGGTGAATGGTATCTTCAAGAGTCCTCAGTTTGACTGGTTGCTTCTATAGAATGCCTGAATCTCTGGCTCCTCCTGCCTTAAATTTCTTCTTGAACCAATTGTTTCTTTCCAGGTTCAACTCTGCATCATAATCCAAAGAGTTAGGATTAAAGATGTGAGCTACTACTGTTGGTTTTTGGGCCTTAAACTCACAGAAATACATAAAGATCTCTGTCTCCAGAGGATGGAATTAAAGGTGTGGGTCACCACTTGATCACCAGGAGTAGTGGAATTAAAGGCCTGAATCACACTAAGGTTTTATGGCTGGGTTGGTGTTCCAGTCCCATTGCTGGAGCCTTGCTTGGTTATGCAAGACAGTCAGTTCAGGCTCCAGATACATTATTAGGAGTGCTCACCAGGGTTACCCTTTTATCCTTGGTTCAGGAAATTTCCACTGCACTAGGTCACCACATTGCCCAACAAATGCACCCAAATTTTAGTAGTCTCTCCCTGTACTTTCTGCCTTTGTCCCTCTCTCCCCTGTCCATCCCTTCTGCTCCCAGTTCACCCACAAAATCTATTTCATCTCCCCTCCACAGTGAAATGAATGCATGCCCCCAGAACCCTCCCTGTTACTTAGTCTCTCTTGGGTCCGTGGATTGTAATGTGATTATCCTTTACTAACATACAATATCCACTTCTAAGTGAGTACATATTATGCTTGCCTTTATAAGTTCAGGTTGCCTCACTCAGGATGATTTTTTTCTAATTCCTTCCATTTGCTGGCAAATTTAATGCTTTTTTTTTTTTTAACAACTGAATAGTGTTCGATTGTATAAATGAACCCTATTTTTTTTCCATTCTTCAAGTAAGGAACATCTAGGTTGTTTTCTGTTTCTGGCTATTATGAATAAAGCTGCTATGAACATAGTTGAGCCATGTCCTTGTGCAAGGACAGAGCCTCCTTTGGGTATCTTCCCAGGAGTTCCCAATCTTCTGAGCAACTGCCATATTGATTTCTATATGGGCTGTACAAGTTTGCACTCCAGTAATGAAGGAGTGTTCCTTTTGTTCTACATCATCTCCAGCATAGCGTGTCATTTGTATTTTTGATCTTAGCCATTGTGACTATGTAAAATGGATTGTCAGAGTAGGTTTAATTTGCATTTCCCTGATGACTAATGATGTGAAACATTTCTTTGTTTTGCAGCCATTTGAGATTCTCCTATTGAGAATTCTTTGTTTAGATCTGTACCCAATTTTTTATTTGATTATTTGGTCTGTTGATATCTTTTCCTTGAGTTCTTTATATACTGTGGAAATGAGCCCTCTGCCAGAGGTAGAGCTGACAAAGCTCTGTTTCCATTCTGTAGGCTGCCACTGTCCCAGTATAGCTACTCTTTGCTTTACAAAAACTTTTCAGGTTCCTGAGGCCCCATTTATTGTAGATCTTAGTGACTGCTCCATTGGAGTTCTTTTCAGAAAGTTATCTATTGTGCCAAGGCATTCGAGCTACTTCATACTTTCTTTTCTATCAAGTTCAGTTTTGTGTGACTTCCTTGATCCTATTGGACTTGAGTTTTGTGCAGGGTGATAAATACAAATCTATTTGCATTCTTTTTTTTTTAATTTATTTATTTATTTATTTATTTGACTTGGTGTTTGCCTGGAACTGGAACTACAGACAGTTGTTAGCTGCCATGTGGGTGCTGGGAATCGAACCCGGGTCCTCTGGAAGAGCAGACGGTGCTCTTAACCGCTGAGCCATCTCTCCAGCCCCATCTATTTGCATTCTTTTACATACAGATATCTAGTTATGCTAGTACTATTTGTTGAAATTTTTTTCCAATAACATTTATGGCTTCTTTATAAGAAAAATCAAGTGTCTATAGGTATGTAGATTTTTATGTCTGATTTTTCTAGTTGTTACATTGACCCACCTGTCTTTTTTATGCCAATACCATGAGGGTTTTTATCACTGCATTCTTTAGTAAAGCTTGAAATAAGGGTTGGTGATAACTTCCCAAGTTTTTTGTTGTTGTTGTTCATAATTGTTTTAGCTATCCTGTGTTTCATTTTTATCCACATGAAACTGATTATTGTTCTTTCAAGGTTTGTAAATAATTATGTTGTAATTTTTATGGGGATTGAATTAAATCTGTAGAAAGCTTTTGGTAGGATGGTCATTTTACTGTGTTTATCCCACCACTCCACAAGCATGGAAGATCATTCCATCTTCTCATATTTTCTTCAGTTTCCTTCTTCAAAGACTTAAAATTGTTTCATATAAGTCTTTATCTAGCTTGATTAGGTTTACCCCATAATATTTTATTTTGTTTGTTGCTATTTTAAAGGGTATTGTTCCCTTGATTTCTTTCTCACTCCATTTGCCATTTGTATATAGGAGAATGACTGGTTTGAGGTTTTTGTTTTATTTTGTTCAATTTTGTATTTGAGTTAATCATGTGTCCAACCAATTCCCTCGAAGTGTTTATCAGCTGTAGGGGTTCCCTAGTAGAATTCTTGGCCTAATTTATTTACACTACAATATCATCTGCAAATAATATTTCTGACTTCTCCCTTTCCAGTTTGTATCTTCCTGTTCTTTTTCAGTTGTTGTATTATTCCAATAGAACTTGAAGTACTGTATTAAATAGATATAAATAGAATGGACAATCTTGTTTCTGATTTTAGTGAAATCATTTTGAGTTTCTCTCCATTTAATTTGACACTGGCTATGGGCTTGTTATAAATTGCTTTTATTATGTTTAGTTTTGCCCCTTGTAACCCTAATCTCCTTTGTCAAAGGCTTTTTGGGCATCTAATAAAATAATCACATGTCTTTTTTTTTCTTTTCATATAGAATATTACATTGACAGATTTTCATATGTTGAACCATTTCTGCATCTCTGGCATGAAGCCTATTTGGCTTTGTTTGATGATCATTTTGATATGTTTGTGGATTTGGTTTGCAAGTATTTTGTTAAGTAGTTTTGTATAAACTATGTTTATGTTTATTAGTTTGTAATTCTCTTTCTTTGCTGAATCTTTGTATGGTTTGGTTACCAGGGTGATGGTAGCCTTATAAAATGAAGTTGGCAATGTGCTTTCTGTTTCTATTTTGTAGAATGATTTGAGGAGTATTGGCATTAACTCTTACTGGAAAGTCTGGTAGAATTCTGCACTAAAATAATCTGTCTCTGAGCTTTTTTTTTTTGTTGTTGTTGTTGTTGTTGGGAGACTTTTAATGAATGTTTCTGTTTACTTTTGGAGTATAATCTATTTAAGTTGTTATTTGATCTTGACTTAACTTTGGTGTGTGGTATCTACTGAGAAAATTATTCATTTTCTTTAGATTTTCCAATTGTGTGGAATACAGGTTTTTAAAAGGATGATCTAATGATTGTTTGGATTCCCTTGGTATCTATCTACCCTTTCCACTTCTGATGTTGGTAAGTGGTCCCCTCTCTTTGTCTTTTAGTTAGTTTATATAAGGGTTTGTCTATCTTGTTGATTTTCTCAAAGAACCAACTCTTATTGACTCTTTGTATTTTTTCTTTGATTTTATTTTCCTGAGGTCAGCTCTCAGTTCATTATTTCCTGCCATCTACTCTCCTTGGGTAAGCTTGCTTCTTTTTGCTCTAGAGCTTTAAGGTGTGATGTTAGTATAGATTTCTTCAAATTCTTTATATAGGCACTTAGGGCTATTAACTTTCCTCTTAGCACCATTTTCATTGTGTCCCATAAGTTTGAGCATGTTGCACATTTGTTTTCATTGAATTCTTTTTTTTTAAACTTTATTTATTTATTATTTATTTATTTATTTGCCTTGGTGTTTGCCTGGAACTGAGACTACAGACAGTTGTTAGCTGCCATGTGGGTGCTGGGAATCGAACCCGGGTCCTCTGGAAGAGCAGACGGTGCTCTTAACCGCTGAGCCATCTCTCCAGCCCCTGTTTTCATTGAATTCTAAGAAGTCTTTAATTTCTTTTCTTATTTCTATCTTGACCCAGTTTTCATTCAGGAGATAATGTTTAGTTTCCATGAATTTGTAGGCTTTGTGTTGTTTAATGTTCCATGGGGGTCTAATAGGATGCAGGAATTTATTTAAATTTTCTTGTATCTGTTGAGACTTGTTTTGTAATAAGTATGAGGTCAACTTTAAAGAAAATTCCTTAAAGTGCTAAGAAGAAGGTATTTTTTTTTGTGTGTTTGGGTGAAATGTTCTATTACCATCTGCTAAGTTCTTTTGGTTTATAATGTTTTTAAACTTAAATATTTCTCTGTTTAGTTCTGGTCTAACAACCTATCTGTTGGTGAGAGCAGGGTATTGTAGTATCCCACTACCAAAGTATCAGGGACAATGTTTTAAGCTTCAGCAATGCTTATTTTAAATATGTGAGTGCCCTTGCATTTGGGGCATAGATGATTTGAATTAAAATGTCCTCTTGGTGGATTTTTTCCTTTGGTGAGTATGAAGTGTTCTTTATCTCTTTTGATTTGAAGACTATATTGTTAGATATTAGAATGGCTATACCAGTTTGCTTCTTGGAAATATTTTCTTGGAAAATCTTTTTCCAACCCTTTACTCTGAGGTAATATTTATCTTTGATGTTAAGAAGGTATGATTCTTGTGTGCAGTTGAAGGATGGATCCCGTTTTTGTATCCATTCTATTTGTGTTTTTTTTTTTATTAAGGAATTGAGTCCATTAATACTGAGAGATATAAATGACCAAGAATTGTTAACTCCTGTCATTTTGTTGTAGTTAGCATGGTAGTGGTATTGTGTGTGTACATATGTGTATCTGTGTGTCTGTCTGTATTTCCCTTCTTTTGGTTTTGTTGGCATGAGATCAGTTATTGCTTGTGTTTATGTGGGTGTAGTTAATTTCCCTGTGTTGAAGTTTTTCTTCTATTACCTTCTGTAGGACTGATGTTATGGACAGATATTGTTTAAATTTGACTTTGTCATGGAATATCTTGGTTAGTCCATGTTTATTTTGCTGAATAGTAGTCTTGGCTGGTCTTTGTGATCTCATCTATCCAGGCCCTTCTGTCTTTTAGAGTGTACATTGAGAAGTCAGGTGTAATTGTAACTACATTTATATGTTACTTGTTCTTTTTCCCTTGAAGCTTTCAATACTTTTCCTGTGTGTAATATGTTCTTATTGATTGTGTTATGTTGATTATGTTCTTATGCTGGTGTCCAGGCATCTTGATTTAGAGTGATTTTAGGTCTTGGTGCCAATTTCTGAGGTTTGTCTTAGTTGGATAGGTATTTTGTCCTTTGTTTCTATTCCAAATTTAGCACATCTATGCTGCAGAAGTGAGCACTACAAGAGATTTCTAACTCTAGCAACATGAAATCTACCACCAAAGGAGATTAAATTGCATTGATTTAGATCTAGCTTTGCTTTAAAAAGCCACACTTCCAATACTTTCATTTCACACATGTACCCTGTCTTAAGGTGGGGGCTGAAGTCCAGGCAGCAAGATTTCACAGGGAACTTGGGACTGATCATTTTAATTTGTCCATCAGTGAGCACCCAGCAGTGTTCCTTGCTCTTTACTCCCTGTAGGAGCTTCCGTTAACAGGGTTCTCTGTCTTGTTTAACAAGAATTCAGAGAAAAAAATCTTTTTTCTTGAAAGTGCTGGCCACTAAATATGTTTTAATAGGATAGAGTTCTCTGAAGAATTTTCTATTATGACATTAATCATATATAATGCTCATCTTTTCTCAAAGGAAGACTCAGTTTCTGGAAAGTTAAATAAGTTGAGTTAATGGAGAATAATTCATTTATTCATTAATTTATTTGACTCCTTTAGAAAACATCATTAGATAGTAGCTATATAATAGTCTGCAGTTAGCTTAAAAAACTTTTGAGTTGGTACCTGTCTTGGTTAGGCTTTCTATTGCTGTGATGAAACACTGTGACCAAAAAACATTTTGCAGAGGAAAAGGTTGCTTTGATTTATACTGTGGCATTGCTGTTCATCACTGAAGGAAGTCAGGACAGGAACTCAAACAGGGCAGGATCCTGGAGGCAGAAGCTGATGCAGAGGCCATGGAAGGGTGCTGCTTGCTTACTGGCTTGATTTCCACGACTATCTCAGCCCTCCTTCCTTTAGAACCCAGAACCAACAGCTCAGGAATGGCACGACCTACCATGGGCTGGGGCTGGGCCCTCCCCACACTCGTCACTAAATGAGAAAATACCATACAGCTGATCTCACAGAGACAATCCTTTGACTGAGGCTCTTTCCTCTGGTGACTGTATCCTGTGTCAAGGTGACACACAAGCTCAGCCAGTGTAGTACCCAACAGTATTATAGAGAACGGTAATGCAGGCAGCATGCCATAGTCTAGGCATCTCTTGATACCGCCATAATCTGCTGACGCATACACCTGCCCATTGTGCCATTTGTTGTCTTCAATGTGCTATAAGTTTCCTGCAATCAAAGTTTTTGAAAATAATCTTTTGTCAGGGTTCATTGTTGTCAATGAGTGTAGGCATCTCATGTCTCTGAATGTGAGCCAGTGGACTTTGCTAGATCCACAGAGCCTTCTGTTTGGAAATGTCAGACCGATGGGTTTGCAATTTTATCATTCCTCCCCAGAATCAATTTCTAAGATTCTCTACTCACAAAAGGGAAGAGATAGTAAAACATTCTGATTACTGATCAGCAAAGCTGGGCACAAACTCAAATTCAACAACATCTGCCTCGTTATTCTCCAAGACCATCTCTTGCTCAAGAGCTGCCAGGACTTGGAATGGTGTCTCTTGGTTCTGGCTGCTTTCTTTCTTGATGGATTCTGTTAAGTTTATTGCCAAATTTCCTACTTTTGAATCATGTTATGTATCTGGGAAAAGATACTCCAAATTTTCATTCCTTTCTCCATCACATGTCAGATCAAGTCTCACTTCTGTTCAAGGAGGAAAAAAAAAAAAAAAAAAAACACATGAAATGTCAACTACAGTGAAAGTATCTGGAAACTAGTGGAATTAGAATTGTAGTCAATGCTTATTTCAGTTTAAGAAAGATTGAAAATATATAAATATATGTTTTTAAAAAATTGTCTTACGACTTTTACAAGAAACTCTTATGAGAGTTAAAAGAAAGAAAGAAAGAAAGAAAGAAAGAAAGAAAGAAAGAAAGAAAGAAAAAGATTGTAGGAGCCAGAGGCCAGCATCAGAAGGGATGCTGAGCTGAACCACCTTGGGACCCCTTGCCCTTTCTGGGGGGAGGATGGGGGCTGGGGAGGAGGGAGGCTGAGGGCTGGGACTGGTGGGGGGTAGAAGGGGGAAAGGAGATGGAGCAAGGAGATACATAGATTAAAAAATGAGGCTTTATTCTATAAAAAGAAATAAAAAAGAGATTCAACACCATATTCTAACCTCTGACAGACATATTAAACTTTACCTGGCCAAAGAAAATTACTTCTTCACTTAAAATATCTGAAATATTTTTATGCCAGTTTTTCTTTCTCTGAGCAATTTATAAAGTATCTATTAAAGGTAATAATTTTCTATTGTCATCTAATACCTTTCATTGTTGAGCAGAAAGATAACTTTAATTATTTTAATTCTTTTTTCAGACTCTTCATTTATTTATAAAATAGTCTTTTTTGTCCATATATACCCTTGCTCCCCCTCCTTTCTCCCTCTGTATCCTTCCTGGTCGACCTTCAGCCTCCCTCCTCTTCCCCATCCCCCCATCCCCTCCTCAAACAGAGCAAAGTCCCAGGGTGGATAGGCTGGACATCCACTCCAGGCAAGTCTGATTTTCTCACCCTAATGTCAGGACTCAGTTAGGTGTTCATCTGGAGCGTATGGGCTCTAAAGTGCCAGTCCATGCACAGAAGGTCAGTCTGGTCTCTCCCCTTGAGACTCCATGTACTGCTCATGTCAGTGGATAGTTGCCTATCCTTGGAGAGCCTGGTTCCTTTTCCTGATGGTTCCCTGATGGCTGGGAGGCTGTTCTTGGTTCAGTGAGCTCCCCAGAGCTCCAGCCAGCCATCACTGTGGGATTTTTTTCTCATAATCCCTATCCATTTGCTCATATAGACTCTCCTCCCCTGCTCTCAGCTGGTCCAGGAGCTCAGCCCACTCCTCGGCCATATAGCTCAGCCTCTACCTCTATTCATTGTTGGATGTAAGTTCTGTGATGGTACTTAGGTTGGCTGTTCACTTGATTATGGGGGAAGTCCTGTCTAGGCGACACCTTCACTGTTGGTTGGAGACCTAGCCAGGGACATTCTGTGAGTTCTTATACTAAATGTAAAATACCAATTTTAAGAGTTTTGAAATTCTCCTTTTCACAATTAGGCAAAATTAGAGGAAATCAAATATTTAACAATGTTTCTTTGTGATATCTTTATGTGTTTTCTTATTTGATTATAATGTCTAGGGTATTATCCTTAAATGTCCCTGTTCTAGATATCAGATACTATATGCAGAAAAATACATGACCACTATAGATAAAAGCCTTCATTACCTTTGTAGACTCATGCACGTTTCTGTGGTTTTATCTGTGTGTGTGTGTGTGTGTGTGTGTGTGTGTATTTTTATGTGAGTGTGTGAGTGTATGTGTTTGAGAACTGCTCAGTTATTTTAGGACACTACATATCAATACAAGACACCAGGAAGAGGACATTTTAGGATTTCAAGGATGGCTGTTCTCTCACGTGGTCATCTAATTTACCTTTTCTATCATTTAATCTCTCCTGTATGATCATCCACAGAAATTTCATATGTATCAAGCCAAATTCGTAAAATTATAACCTATGAATCACATCATCTTGTATTTACTTCCATACAAACATGTAAAGTATCATTAATTCTGAGTATCTATTGAGGCATCTATTCTTTCTAAGAAAAGAAAAAGAAAGAAGAAAGAAAAAAGAAAATCCACAGAATCAACTAATCTGGGCTCATCGGGGCTCACAGAGACTGAACTGACAATCAGGGAGCCTGCATGGGACAGACAGACGCCCTCTGCATATCTTGACAGTTGTGTAGTTTGGTCTTCGGTCTTGTGGAACTCCTAAGGATGGGAACAGGGGCTGTCTCTGTCTCTTTTACTGGCTTTTGAGACCCTATTCCTCATATTAAATTGCCTTGCCCAGCCTTGATACAAGGGGAGGTGCTTAATCTTACTCCAACTGGATATGCCTTTTTCTATGGGAGATCTGCCCTTTTCTGATCAGAAATGGAGGAGATGTGGATTGAGGGGTAGGAACAGAGCAGGTCAAGGGAAGGGCTAGGAGGAAAGGAGAGAGGAAAAAGTGCAGCCAGCATGTAAAATAAATAAATATATTTTAAACTTTTAAAAAAGAAATCAGCTGTCTTCTCTCTTATAAATTATTTCAACAAATATCATTTTGTATATTTTATGACATACCCTCAATACCAGTAGACTGCTATATAGTTTTAGATTTCAAAAAATTAATTGACAAATTATTATATCATTAATTCTATGGGATATTGTATGATTTTCTAATAATAAGTATACATTGTAAAATATTTACATTAAGTCAAATAACACTTTAGGCAGTTTTTGTAATTAGAAGCTAAATGTTTCCTTTTAGCAGTTTTGAAATGCCCAGTTCATTACTATTTCCTGTGGTTGCCTCCTGGTAACAGACTAAAGACTCATCCCTGTTCACTAGAGACAGGGTCCACTCTCCTCCTCCTCCTCCTTCCTCTGGTGACCACTGTCCTCTCTTACCCAGATATTTATCTTCTTTATAGTTCACATATAAGTGTTCTGTTGCACCTGCTCACTTCAGTAACATTCCATCCTCCAGGGTCATCCATGTTGTCACAAACCACAAACCACAAACTCTTCTTTTGAAGGGAAAGGCGGTGTCACAATGTTTTTATGAGCCATGTCTATGTATCCACTTGTCCCTTGACAGTCACTGAGGTTTCTTATACTTTACTCGTACCTTGAATAGTGCTGCAGGAATCAGGTAAGTAAGATATTTAATTTTTTAAAAAATGATGTGAAGTTTCTTTGAAAGAACTCTTAAGAAAATTAAAATGACACTTCAGAGTAGGAGAAAATACTTTCAAAATATAAACTTTGAAAAGACTTTAAACCACATTAAGAAAAGTAGAGGGCTGGAGATATGGCTTACTAGCAGTGCTTGGCTAGCATATAAAAGTCCCAGGTCCAACCTCCAACACTGTATAAAGAGACAAGAGATTTGAACAAATTGTTTGACAAAAGAACAAATAGTAGTAAGTCATATTTACACCCTTCCTCCGTGTGTGTGTGTGTGTGTGTGTGTGTGTGTGTGTGTGTGTGTGTGAGAGAGAGAGAGAGAAGACTTCAGTATCTTAGTTGTGATTATTGTTACATGAGTGCATTACTCAGGGTATTTCTGTTCACTATGATGCTGAGTTTCATGAAATAAATTATTCCTCAGTAATTCACAATGAAAATTAAAATGATAAAATAGCATAAGTGTTTTCAAACAAAAATGGTAGAAAGGTCAAAATGTTTAACATGCTGACTAAAATCATTGACACTGTAACAGGGTCAACCTTCGTCTTGCCTCCTCTAGATTAAATCTAAACGTTTCAATTTAAATGAAATTCTCTGAAGCTATAAAATGAGAGATAAAAACCTTCCTATGGAAATGTTAGGAGAGGGTGGTGATGGTGGCACAAGCCTTTAATTCCAGCATTCTGGAGGCAGAGGCAGGTGGATCTCTGAAGTTAGAGCTAGCCTGGTCTACAGAGAAACGTTAGAGGAAGTGTTCTTGGAAAACAACTATAGGCAGCTGAGTGGCAGGGTTGAGTAGGAGGAGAAGCTGCCCCCACAAACAGAACTGAGAATGGAGATGAATTTGCAAAGAATTCTGAAATTCAACACACACTCCCCACTTCCACAAAAGCCACTACACACCCCAAGCCCCTATACCACCACAGCACCCCACTCCCCACCTGTACTCCCCACACACCCTAAACTCCCCATACACTTCACACACCCACAGCCCCATACCTCTATGCCTCACATACACTCCACACATAGCCCACACCCCCATTCCTCCACACCCTCATGTCCCACACACTCCTATCCCACACACACACAACTCCCCACACCCACGAAAGACTTTTATGATAAAATAATTCTACTACCCACTGGTCAAGTACTCAACTACTAAACATGCATAAAATTAAATATGTTTAAGCCATCATCATGTATCAGAGTGATATTTGTGCCCTAATTGCTAAAGGTACTGGGTTAATACAGTGTGAGGAGATTGATTTCAAGGACCAATGATACACAGTGTTCCGACTTGTCTGTAACTGGGCTGGTAGAGACTCCCATTTTATTTGTTATCTTTCAAAGGAACTCTGGAAAAAATCTCCAACAAATAAAAATGGTTGAAGTGGAGTTTATGTAGGAGTAATATGAGCTTATCTCCCTGGAGACGAGGATAAGAAATGAGACTTCACCTTCACTCCCTTTCCTAGTTAATCTATTTAAAAATAGAAAAATGCGTCAATATGAAAATATTAAAATATGCACTGTGCTAGAAATAACTTTTAACCAAACAAATCCTTCCATTGTTCCAGCAAGACAAAGGTCCCCACTTGAGAACTCCTGTAGTTCTCTACTGTGAGGCACTTACCCGTATCCTCCTATGCATAAGCCCTTCAAGGCTACCAGTGAGGTAGCCATCTTACAGCATCTATAAACTAAGGCAAAGGTGTTCCTTGATGCTTTTTGCTGACTAACTTTTTTCAGGTATATATATTTTCTCACAGATAATAAAAATTTAAAGATAAATATTTAAAATTTATGCACATTAATTGCTTAATTATTCAACACTACAAAATAATTAACTTTGTAGAAATATTTTTATCATACTGTATAGAAACCCTCCTTGAGTCACATGATGGTGATTGGTGTTTTCTCTTGCTTCTGGGGCTAATATTTTCAGAGTAGAATAGAAGAAGCAAAGACTGAACAGAGAAAAGATTAAACTGCATTGCAAATCTATCCCAAAAAGATCCTCTGGCTCTAAACCAGACTAAGATGGTGAGATATTTCTGTGTGTGTAGTGGGTGCTTGGCACATGTGGAAGAGACCAGGGTACCAGAATCAGTCTGACATCACATACATGGAATGCATCAGAAAGATTTGCTAAAGTAGTTTCAAGATGATTTCAGAAAACAAGCTATGAGGTCATTGATACTCCTTGTAACATTTTATAAGAATTGTAAAATGACCTTCTTTGAAGAACACCAAAGTTATATTAATACAGTTGTTCAATATTTTCACATTAATCAAAACTCACTTTCTAAGTTTCTGTTGACCAATATAACTGCAAATCTTTTCAGCATTTTTATCCTGTCATTGTATGTATTGCTTTCACTAACTGATAGTGATTCATTATTATGTGTACAATCTAAGAAAAATTAAGTACACAAAAATAAAGACATTGGAGTTCCCTGTAATGAGTATGTATGTAAAAAGAAGTGTAGAAATAATGAAAGCCAAAGTAAGGGACTTTCATGATTCTATTTTATTCAAAATAATATAACTTTTACAAAGTAACAGAAGGTACTCTCATATTTAGATAGAAAATACATTTACCAGTTAACTCTCTCTTGGAAAGTATTTCTGGACACAGGTCTAAAAGACAGACATAATAAGCTTAAGGTGCAGACAACTTAATAATAAAATTACCTTTTGGAAAAATGAGTATTATAAAGTATATACAATCTTTCTTATGCCATAAGGCAATTTATGGAAATGGATAAATGTTGGTGTAATTGCAGATAATGCTACTCTCAACAAAATAATTAGTGAAACAGGTTCAAAGACTTTGCAAAGTTCAGCAAGATTAAGTGGTTAGTGTATGTGTAGTTTGTGCCTCAGAGTCTTACACAGAGCAAGCACTCAGCTGTTAGCTGTCATTGTTATTGTTTTTACTTCCTTCACACAATACCTACAGCTTTGCAGACTACATAGAAATGTATCACCAAAAGAATTTGAAACTGAATTGCAATAACCAGAGTTAATCTCTTCACAGAAAACAAGATGGAAGCAATAAGTATCAATTGAAAGGCAGGGAAGACTATGAAGTGAAAATACACCCGATAGCTTATATTTCCAGTCAGAAGATATTTTTACTGTAAGTCATATGACTCTAGAGTTTTTTATTTGATTTAATATGTAATTATTTTCAAAGTCTTTGAATAATTACATATTATTTTATGTAATTTTTTTTGCACTCATAATTTAAGGGATAGAACATGATACAAGCATGCTCTATATAGTGATAAAATCAGGGTTATTACATGTGCATCACTTCAAACATTTTTCTTTTCTTTGTAATTAGGTACCTACAAAACCCACGTTTTCTGGGTATTTGATATTTAAAATGAATTGTTGTTAAAGGTAGCTAAGTATATTAGTCTGCCATGTAGAATTGTCATCATATGGCTATATTTACATATCTTGTAACCAAGATCTTGTGTGTTTCCATCCTCTTTTTCTTTCCTAGTCTCTGATTAGCTTTCTATATTACATCTCCAAAATGACTTATGTAGGTTCCACACAGGTGAACATTGACAGCATTTGTCTTCTTAGGTTTCACTGATTTCACTTAAGGTAACATCTTCCAGGTTGATCCATTCTGCTGCAAAGGAAAGATTTCATTTGTTTCAGGGCTGAGCAGTCCTCCATGGTGTAGCTGCAACACCTTTTCTTTCTGCACTCACTAGTTTGACGGACACTTCGGTTGCTTCTATTTCCTGGCTATAGTGAATATTGTTGCAATAAATAAAGAGAAGGAATTGTTATTAGAAATACTGAATCCTTTCTCTCCATATGAATGTCCAATATTGGATACTCTTTTAATGGTCTGGTTATTGTATTATTTTTTTAACTTTTTTGAGTTTTCCTCATGGCTTTACTAATGTACATTCCCACTAGCTGTTTCTCATTCTTCATGTCATCATTGGCATTATTTTTGTTGTTGTTTTTAATATTATTATTAAAGGTTATTTAATATTTTGTTATTGTTTTTAATAACAGTCATGTGCATTTCTCTGAGGATTATGAGTAGTAAGAATTCCTAACATACTTGTCAGCTATTTCAATTTTTGACATATCTACCAAGGTATCTTGCCCATTTTCTTGCTATGCTATTTTGATAATCACATGAATATATACATATATACATATATGTATTATGTATATATATTTATATGTTCAAATGTCCAGTTTGTAAATATTTTCCCATTTCACATTTGTTTCTTGATTCTTATTATTTTATGCACAACATTTTTAATTTGATAAAATACTTTCTGGTTATTTCTGATTTGTTTTCTAGATTTTTCTAGGTTTCATTACAAAATAATTTGTTTATAACAAAGTCTAGAACTATTTTACTTTGTAAACATGGCTAATAGAAACAACAATGAAGTCTCAAAAATGAAAATTGCTGATTCTTCAGTGCACACATTTGTGTACACATGCCTGTGCTATATTTTCAGGTTTCCAGTGTTTTCAAACATGTGCTTTAATTTGCTGCAATGATTTAAACATACAGGAATGTATTGGCATGATAAAACACAGCTCTCAGAAAAGAATTCTTAAGCCTTCTTTGACTAAGAGATCCTCAGTTTAGTCATTTGCTTCGTTAAATTTTTCAGGACAAAAGTGGAGCTGAGAAAGTGAATGGTTTGCTTGTTAAGAATTGCCATTGCCACTTGGAGCTGTCTGGAGAGGGCGGCAAAGAGCTTCAGTTCAAAGACCAGCAGGTTGGGTTAGATCTTCTTAGTTGCTGTTCCCACAACATTTTAAACACTGTGACAAGTGTCAGTGTCAAGGTTCAGTTTGCTAAACGCACATGATCTTGTTTGCCATAGAGGATCAGAGCAGGGGCCAAATTCAGTTGCTTGGCAGAGATCACAAAGGCAAATGGAGCTTTCAGTGTATCCCTCCTTTTATTGAAATTGAGAACTTGCAATAGAAAGGTATTTTTGTTTAAAAGTGATTTTCACAAAATGCCTCAAAACAGATTATTTTCAAATTCTCCTGAATTGTATTTTTTAGTTTTTTTTAGTAACTGTTTTGGGATTATGTTTAACTTTTTTGAGAGTATGGTATGTCATAAAATTATAAATTAATGGCCTTTAATAATGATAACTAATGCTATCTACACACAGTCTATAATGTTTTAAGGTGAATTTTAGTTGGGTGTTTCCTGTTACTATAAATGTATCTCTAGTTTATTTTTCATTCATCATTTATGACATTTAAAAAGTCCAAAATTTATTCAGAAATCCACTAGCCAGATGTTTCTGGAGTATTGATTCATAGACTCAGATTAGGCTTGCTTCTCTGTGCATGTGATTTACTAATGATGGGTCTGTAAGGTCAATATTTGTAGAGGGGCAGGAAGGAAACGATGTCAAGGCAAAAGGAAAGTGCTAACTGCTGTGTAGATTCTCATAAATCAGTCTGCAAGGACAAAGACTTTAGTTTTCCCATCGAGTCTGCTAGTGGGCACGTACAAAATGACCCAGGCAGTCTCTGCTAAAACACCAGTTATTATTTAAAGGGATGTTCAAGTCCAACTCCATTGTGTCTGCCATGTTCATTTGCAATATAACACACATTATAAACCTGAAGGGATAACATTTGCATTTTGTTGCAAGCTATATTATCTTACACAGTATTAACTTATTAATTTATGTTTAATGGGAAGCAATTATTTTAGCAGATTTATTAGCTTCTGAACATTTTGGTTCCTAGTGGGTGAGACAGAAGATGAGTGAAAATACCAGAAATGAACACTACCTTCAAGGTTTACACTAGGGAAAAACTCTGGAGCACAAAAGATAAAGTAGCTAGGGGATTCCTTAATTGTCCTTAAATGAACGGTTTACAACACCTTCAGGCATTCATTTTTCAAAGAACTAATTTAGATAAGGCAAACAAAGGAATGTGTTAATTTGAGGCCATTTTAATCTCCTCACTTAGGGAATTCCTTAGAGAACCAAGGTATGACAGAATCAGGAGGGTAGCAGGCAGTTTGGTTGGTTTCAAAGTAAATAAAACTGTCAGTGTTAGAGAAAGTGCATTCATTTCCTTAAAGTGTATGGACAAACAGAGAAATGAATATAAAGAAGAAATGTTAAATTAACCACAATTCTGACCATGTCTTACCTCAAAGAAAAATCACTGTTTATTGAGTTTCTTCCAATCATTTTTCCTACTTAAAAGTAGAAAGTTTTGATTCAGCTTATTTTGGTTGTAAACTGATTTTTTTTCCTATTCCATTAAAATATATTCAAATGACAACATGCATTTAATGCAGGTTGCTTTACTTACAGCGTGCAGAGCATATAATTAGCATCATTATAAGAAATAATAAGAATACCTGAACTATGGTGCATATTTCAAACTATTTCTTTTGCAGAAATTCTATAAAATGGAATTACTGGGTCAAAGAAAAATTGCATTTTAGACCTGGATATATTGCTGAACAGGAAAAGTAAATGGTGTGTATCAATTTACATTGCCTCTAATAAAGATTCCATCTTTTTCAACATTTCTTACAAAATTTGATAAGAAAATGACCATTTTGTTGCTGTTTATTTTTAAATTTTTAATGAATGTAAACATATCTATTTAATGACATGCCTACTCCATGGTATGGAGCAGTGGTTCTCACCTTCCTAATGTTATAACTCTTTAATAAAGCTCCTCATTCTGTGGTGACCCCAATTATAAAATTATTTTTGTTGCTACTTCATAACTGTAATTTTTCTACTGCTTTGAATTGCAATGTAAATACCAGTTTTCCTACTGTCTCTGGAATTCACTATCTATAGGCTGAGAATGTCTGGTCTATAGTTATAGAATCAGTGCTTTAAAAATTGAGCTAAGGCTCATTTCCTGTCCTTGTTGAGGATATTGTGTTGCACAAACTTACACATGATTGCCACATTCCTTCACTTTTGACTGCTTTCTAAGCTATATAGCCTTTAGTGGTGAGAATTCAAGTTAGCATCATTTTTCTTTGTGATTGACTTTTGAAAACTTCAACTACTCTTTCAGAGATGGCATATGCATAAAAATTGCTCTAGGGATTTTGTTTAGATTTTTAAATAATCTTTACTATGTCTTCTTATTCAGAAATGTCAAAAATAGTTAATTCATTTCCTTAGCCATACTAAAGACTGATTTGATAGTCAGTGAGTGCCCATTTTTTAAACAACGGCAAAACTGTTTATGGAGGCAACCAGCTGCTCTTTTGATTAGGTTTGAGACCTGTTTCATAGAGAAGATTCATACCTGTTACTGTAAAAATGGTAAAACTCATGGCTTCAAGTCCTACGCCTGAGAATAAAACCTATTTTTGCTGTTTTCCTAAAAGTTCATGTTGTCAAACAGTCTTCCTTTATGTACATATCCATAGATTTGTGCTGCTCCCAACACTGCTCAGAGACACTTCTTATAGTGTGTACTATTTAATGTAGAGGTACAATGCTGTTCAGAGTGCTGAAAATAAGTCTGAGTGCTCACTCATGGAGGCTCAGGGAACACTGGACAATAAGGGAGATGAAAAGAATGTAAGATAGAAATAAGTGATATGAAATGCCGCCCTCTGTATATGACACATATGGACTTACAGTAGCTGTGGTTGCCTACTACGTGGGATCTGACAAAGATGTAACCAATTTAAAACTACAGCATGCACTGTGGAGGAATGCCTGAGGCCCCATCTTTTCCATTAGAATGGAGGCACTTTTTTTAAGATGGGTTATTGTGGGGTTGTCTACACCAGAGTGGATGACCTCAGGCCCATGAACATATAGTCAACAATAACAGGACACAGTGAGTAAGGGGGGCATGAACTTTAGGAGGAAGGTATAGTAATGAGGTCCCAGCAGAAGTATATTCGGGGGTTTGATAGGTGGATACAGTCAAAAACCATTGTATACATGTACAGAAGTTTCATAGAACAAATAAGAAATATAAATTCTGTTCCACAAGTACTGGGTGCTGATTTTTATGTAAAATTAGATTAGGATTCTAGTTCTATAATATCTTTTATTATTTTACATGACAAGTCCATTCCATATCATTGGAAATTGTCACATTCAAGTATGTTATTTAGTTTTCCAGTACTGTAACAAATGCCTAACAAGCACAACATAAGAAAGCAGACTGGGTATGACACATTGACAATTGTGTTGGTCTGTAGCAGCACACTCTGTGATGGTGAAAATGCATGGCAGAGAAGGCTGAGTCACTTCATGGTCAGAGGTCAAATATATCCCCTGTAGGGAGAGATCCCCAGTGACCTGAAACTCTCACTGGCTTATGTTCTAAATGGTCCTCCACAGCCCAATTATGTCAGTCTGGGAAATGCACTTTAACAAGAAACACCAAGAGTCAACTTTCCTGCACACCACTGTTCATTTTGCTGTGGGAGGGTGCTCTTCCAACTCCTGGCACATTTGATATATTTCAGTACCAACTTTTGTATTATTGAGCTCATTAATTACTTTACAAGTTTTCTTAAAATATATATTAAAACAACACCTTTTCTGGTATTTTTCTAGAAGATGCCTTTATATAAGGAAATTAATTATGAAAATTAGTTGATTGATCTACTATTTATTTTAAGATACAAAATTAGATCAACAATGAATGGCAATAATATTACCTAGTAGTATAAACCCATACACAATTTCCTTTGAGTGATAACCTTCTTTGAATCAACTCTAAAAGTCATATGCCTTTAATACCATATTTTCCATACTAAATAAATAGGCATTTAAGTCCTCTTTTGAATTTTACCTGTCTGATAAGTGTACCCTTCATGTTTCTTGCCTTTTTGAAAATGATGACATTTTCAAAAGCATATGAGCTACCAAAGATGATAGATAGTGCCCTAATTCTATTCTTAACATTAATTTGAATGTCTCTAATGCCAGCTGAATGAAAGACTCATCTTATTGTAGCTTAACAACTCCCAACTTTGTTCTCTTTGACTTATAACTTCCACTGCATTTTCTACAACCCACGCTTACTTCTTTAATTCTATAATAATTTTGTTTAAAACTTTTCTTTCCTATTTCCATCTGCTCCTTCTCGACTTTTATATATAACAGAGTAAATCAATTGTCCTTAATTAAGGATCATATTTTTGGTGATTGACTACAGCTGGGTGGTTTAGAAGCACAAGGACATGAGGTTGTAAGTTGCTGGGGCATATGTGACTAGACATGCCCTGAAATTATTGTGGTGTGTTTTAATTTTGAGACAGGACCTCATTTAGAGCAACTTGGCTTTAAACTCATACATAGCTAAGGATGTAACTGAATAGGTCCTCCTGCCTCTGCATACCTCTTAACTGCTGTTATCACAGGTATGTGTTACAGTACTCAGGTTTTTAGTGCATAGAAGACAGGCACTCCTCAAACTGAGCTGCAGATTAGCTCCCTGACCCCTGATGTTTTCAGGGAATAATTAATGTGTGATGTTATACCTACAACAATGTCTATCTAATGTGGCACATCTCCAAAAAGCCAACATTATCTTTAAAATTAGAATGCCAAAATAGCTGTGGCAAGGCACCTGGAAATCTATGAAAGTAGGTGGCAGTTTGGAATACTACTGAAAGCAAGAAAATGTGGTTTTGCTCTTTTTATTTTAAGTGTTATCAATAAAAAAGTAAGGTAAATTTTTTATACTTATCATTTATATTTACTTAATAAAAACTCCAAAATCAGTGGAACTGTGGAATGTATTTTGTGTGTGTTACATGGACATATTATATTAATTGGATTGCTTGCACTAACATATTTTGTTATAAAAAATATAAACAAATTTTTGTTTGGGGGCAAACTAGAGCCTACCAAAAGTTCATATGTTGAAGCTCTAACTCTTTGTGCATTATAATGTAACCATTATAAACAAAGTCATTGAAGATATAATTATTTAAGGTGAAGTTATAGTGATATTAGCTTCTAATCCAATATAACTTATGTTTTCCAAAAATTAAGATTTGAACACAACCTGGTACCTGAGTAAAATGCCACAGAATAGTGGAACCATAGTGTTTTGAAAGTGAGAAATGAGCCTTCAGTAGAAACTGCCTGAACATTTTTAGAGAAACATAGTCCTCAGTTACAGACTCTCAACTTCTAGAACAGTGAGAAAATGCATTTCTGTTTTCCCCAACACACAGTACATGACATTAGCATCCCAGTAAGCTAATGTATCCTGCAGCTGTAACCAATAAATTGACAGACTTTATTCTTGAAAAACAAACAGAAAACTTACGATGGCTTATGATTTACATTGGGAACACGCACTCCATAAAATGAACTATAGATAATTGTTCCATAATCACAACAAGATGTAAATGTTAGGCTACTGACAATGTTGCCCAATGGAATGACTTTTCTAAGTTATGAAGTTTTCTTTTAATGAAGGATCAAATTGTTCAAAATGTTTTCTCCAAATCCCTTATCCCAGCTGATAGACTGATAAATATGAAAATTCTAAGTGGTACAGTTTTTAAAATCTCAATGGTTTATTTTCCAGTCATGATTATTCTTCTAGACAAGGGTTTTTTTTTTTTTAATTAAGTAAGCTGTGCAGTAGATAGCCTTAACTGTATGCATTTATAACATTGAACATTAAACAATTATTTATCTGCAAGTTCAGGAGACAGTATGCTGTAGATAATCAAATATTTTGAATAATGTTATTCAAAGCATGGAAACACATTTTACTATAAGATCTACAAATATGTTTAAACAATTGACTTTATAATACATATTGAGAACTGATAGCTATCTTCAAGTTACTTTTTAAAAAGCATTTAAAAAATACTGTCTTTGTGGCTGGTCAGATGGCCCACCAGGCAGGAAAACTTAGGGCTCCTGGTGAAGACCAGGTTCAGTTTCCAACCCACATAACACCCCATAAAAACATAAAGCTTCAGTTCCAAGAGTCCAGTGTTATCTTCTGGCATCCATAGGTAGATACTTCCAGCACATGGTAAATATTTGTAATTGGACATGAGGCACTCATACACATAAAATAAAAAATACATAAATCTTTAAAATATAATTTTTGTAAGGATTCCTGGCACACCACGTGGTGAACCCAACATGGTTGGTCTGCTGGATTTAGCGGCTCATTTCCTGTAGTCCAGATTAGTCTAAGGCATGGAATGATAAATTCTGATTTGCTGGAGCTCGAAAAAACAAAACAAAACTATGAGTTAGTAAGAGAACTTTGAGAAGTGATACTTCAGTGCGTGTCCTCTGCTAGGTCTGGGGATGGGAGGAGGTTATAATGTCTTGTGTTTTTTGTTTATATTTTGCCAAGGGTAAAATGGCTTCTGGTTCCTTTCCTTTGGTCCTGGGGAGTGAGGGGAAAATGGTCAGTTTTACCTGTATTGGCTCTAAAAATGGCTCCTGGTTCCTTTCTCTAGTCCTTCAGAGGGTGGCAGGCAGAGAAATAATAAGAATCTTTTTGTTTTCTAATCCCATACATTAAAATGCACATTCCATTTCCCCCTTCACTATTTTAACGAGCAGCCGCCCTAATTACGTATAAGTGGTCCAGATTACAAGGAGCTGCAAGAAATGGCCGCATGTAAACATTATCCAAAGCAAAGCCACATGCACAGGGGAAAATAGAACAAAGGTGGAGTAATTTCCATGATGTCAAAATTAAAAAGCTTTTCAAGAAGAAAGAGGGGCCCACTTCACACCCTCATGGAATACTGATTCTGGCAAAGGGTCCCAACCGATGTTAGACCTTTAGGTGGATGATTGCACTTCACTCCAACCAATTGATTACTGATTACAAAGGGTAAATGCTATCTTATATTTTATCATAAGGCTACCTGACTTAGTGACCTCCTGCTTGTATAGAATATGAATTGATCACTGCCACTTAACATAACATTTTCCAAAATATTTAAACTGGGGTTTTGTTTGTTTTCATTTTGATACAATGTATAATATGTATTACAGTGAAACAATACGCATAAATCTATAACACAGACCATTCTAAAAACAACTTATCTGCCTTCCAAATGCCATGTGGTCATGGAAAAGGGCAATGTGATAGCTCCAGGTCAGGTTTGCAGGAATGTGCTGAAATGTTGTGTGACACCTGAAAATAAGTTCATAATATAAGAAAAATGTGGTGGGAATGTTCTCTGTATGCTGTAAATAAAGGACTGTTTTGGCCTATGTAGAGCACCATAGAAGTGGGTGGAGAATCAGAGAACAGATAGGTAGAAGGAGGCGGAGTTAGTCAGTCTCCATCTGACCCCTGAAGAATAAACATGTAAGGAATCCAGGTGAGCTTCAGGCCTGGCCACGTGGCAGACAGATTAATAGAAATGGGTTGATTTAAGATGAAAGAGCTAGCTAGTAATGTGCTTAAGACATGGGCAAAATAGTATGAAGTTAATATAAGTGTCGGATTCATTAAAAGCTGCTGCGGGCCAGGTCCAAACCTCCAGGCCCAAACGAGCCTAGGAAACCTTCTACAACAGGAAAATATGTAAAAATTTTAATGACAATTAAATGTTAATAGTACTGTGTGGTAGGATATATTAACGAATTACTGTCAGTTTTTATAGTTTTTACAATGGTACTGAGGGTTATAGGACATTGTCTTTAAAAAAATAAAAGCTGAGTTTTTGAAGGTGCCTGCATAGCATAGCAACCACAAGTAACCCACACAATTCTTAAGTAATCAGAGAAAGAGAGGGAGAGAGAGAGAGAGAGGTGCGTGTACAAACAAAATTATGTGAAGGAGGATTTAAAATCTCTCTAGTGACATAAATGGAGTCATTGCAACTGTACACGTTTCTCTGACATCTTTGTTAAAAGATGGTCTGTGCTGAAAAAGGGAGTGTTAATGTCTCTTAGACACAACCTGAGATGGATCTTATTAGAATGACGCTTGAGGCAGCTTCAGTTCTCTTATTGGAAAAGTGGGTAAGTATTCACAATGAATTAAAAATGAAACTAGACCTGATATAAAAATGAAATAGTAAGAAATAGTGTACTAACAAAAGTCTTGGAAGAAAATAGCAATTAAAATGAAGAAAAAAATTAGTTTGAATGTCAAAGGAAATGTGGATTTGAGGTGTGTGTGTATGTGTTTCTCACTTACTTTTTTTTTATCTTGCTTTCATTTTAAGAGTGAAAAATTATTTTTGTTCCTGATAGAAAAGTTTCTAGTGGGAAAAGTGAAGAAAGAGTAGAGAGGGCTCCTGCAGGATTTTGAAGTTATATGAGCATTCATACGAACAAAAGCAAGGAAAGCAGAAATGAATTTCTTCTCACTCAGACTTCAAAGACTGCAGAGCATGGTCCTTCCAAATTTACCTAATTTAAATTCTCTCCCTTTTTTTTTTTAAGAAGCCCCAGTTTCAACCTAAGTTCTTCCAAACCTACATCTACCTGTACAAGAAGGTATTATTAAATGTAACAAAAAGCTGTACAGTTTTTGGAAGTATGAAACTAAGCAAGTCAGAGTGTCATCCAGAAAGCTGGCTAAAGCAAGAGCCCTAAAGTGGAATTACACATTTACTTTATTGATAATGAAACTAAGAAGTATGGCCTGCATGAGTTCTCAACATTGTAAGCACTTGGCTCTGCTGGCTCCAGGTTTTAAGACTAAGATTTTCTCTGCACCAATGTGAATTTTCTGTTAGCCTTTATTGTTGACATTAGCAGAAATTTTCACCCTGCCTTGATCTGGCTGGTTTCGTGGAACAAAACATAAACAGGGGTTTGAACAGAACAATTGACCATATTTTCATTTTCTGAAGTCAAGATTCTGTCCTACAGAACCTTGTTTGTCCAGTGTTTAATAAGTACACTGGAACATTTCAGATATTATAACACAAAGAATATATTTATTAGTCAACAGATAATTACAAACAGAAAAAGCACAAATCAAACAGCACAAATTTAATATATTCTGATTTCCATATCAGAATTATGTTAAATTATATCACAATCCTGATTGTGGACAGCTATTGGCTGTGTTCTTTGAAGGTCTTTAGGACTGAGATAAAGGTATTTCCTTGGGGCTTTTGGCTCATTAGAGGCTAATCTTCCAATGTCACCAACTACAGACATTGTTATTCTTTGTGATCATAAGCTGCAGTTCCTGTGTTCTTCCCTTTTTATAAACTGTAGTTGTTTTAAGAGAGAGAGGGGTTTATGCACATGTCTGTAGATGTGCTTGCCCATACAGCAGTCTTTCCTCAATTCTTAGTGCACTTTATTATTTATGAGACGATGTTTCCCAGTGTACTTGAACCCCACTGTTTTAATTAGACAGGTTAGCCATCAAGCTTCCAGAATCTACCTGTCTCTATCCCTAGAGCTAACGTTGAAGGTAAACAGCCAGCAATACAGCTTTCTTATGGGCTCTGAAGATCTGAACTTAGAGCCTTATTCTTGAATAGCAAGTGATGTACTAACTGAGTCATCACTCCAGCTCTTGATTTCTTGATACATACTAATAAAAAAAAAAAAAAGCATGTTTATCTCCAGTGGCTTCAATTCTATAATGACCTGTCTTCACAGCATGGCAGTTTTCTCCTTCATGGTTAAGTGTGACTTTCTTCTGCAAACTTTCTCTGTCTTACACAGTATAGCATCATCATCAAGTGACTTTATCCTTTGTGGTATGACAAAGCCGAATATAGGTTTAAAACAGTCATGTGCATAGTCCTACCCACATCCAGAGGGCAGCTGTTTATGATTTGGGTATGGGCAGGCTCTCTTTAGAATTCTGTCACAAATGCTAAGTAAAAAGTTAATTTTAAGTATTTTAAATCTAGTGAGATCTGAACACTTTACCATAATTGCATTTCAAAAAAAAAAAAAAAAAATTGATCTTCAGACTCCAGCACCAGTTTCCCCAGATGCTTTGTTTTCTGTCTGTTCTAACAATCAGGAAACACACAGGACAAGCTCCATTCATCCTGAAAGAGGAAGTGTGTTACCTGTGTTTGATCTGACTATAATTGCCTCATTTGCTAATGTTGCTTCTCTTTTTCAGAGAATATGTAATCGAGTTTTGTTTTTTTGAGATTATTATCCTCTGAATATGTATATTTCTGTAAATTTTCATCTCTGCTCTGTGAAAGTAAACAAAGAGCCTGTCTGACAGTCGAACAGGACATGAGCTGATAATATAGCATTGTGTTAGACTGTTTAAAGGGCTGTGCCTACAATAATAAAGATTAAAACACTACAGGGAATATGTGTTTGTGGCTTTGGTAGGTGTTAATTATGTTGTCAGCTTGAAAAGTGAAAATCCAGCCTCTTGAACTTGTGTCTTGGCGCATAGGCCAAGGATCTGATTTTAAAAAGAGAGAGCCATTATTATTCAAATGTGGTTTTTGTAGTCCTAAATATCTTTTTGCTTCTTTACTTTTTATTTTTATTATTTTTAAAATTTGGACATGGTGGTTGAAACAGACACCACCCACCACCTTGGGATCTCAAGACTACAACTCCTAGCATATTCACTAAAGTGATTTTTAGCAGTGAAACTTGGATAAGATTTGGAGATATCATCTAGGGCTTTGATCACAGCTGGCAAATCTTTATTAAGACAGAGTCACAAAAAAGCTGTGCTTTTTCTTTTGTTTATCTCATGCTTAACAGAAAATATGTCCCTCAGTTGAGGTTATACACTTAGAATGAAAGAAATGCCTACAGAAAACACCCATTCTGATGCTGTGCAGAATCTGTGAGATTCTGTATAGTGTGGAAATATCATTGTGCCTATGATAAAACATAGGCTCTGAGTTTCTAAACAGTACATTTTCTAAAAAAGAAAAAAAAAACTTCTTTGTGAAAAACTTCACAGTTAATGTTTTCAAAATAGAAAAACTAAATACAGAATTGACATGATGAACAGAATACAGCAGGCTATTTCATTTTGAAAAACATCTCACTCAGGAGCAGAAGCAACCTCCATTTCCTGATCCAAATAATCTCTGGTACCCCATCTGCATATTTCACCCCAAATAAGCTTTTAAATAGTTTATTGTGCTTCTTTTCCTAGCCTTGGATTTTCCCATAATATTGACCAGCATTCTACCTCATTCTAGAGAAGTCCACATCCTATCACTCTTGCTGATTTCAGTCACTCTACATGGACCTTAAGTTTCTTAAGGAAAGTCAATGCCGCTTGTGCACAGGAAGATGGGCTCAAAGACCAGGTCCCTCACAACCAGCTGGCACTGGATGTCAGGAGATATGCTTTGGAGAAATTCTAATAAGCTTGCGACACCAAAGGCAGATGGTGATTTAAACTAATCCTGGCATGTCAACACAGTTCCCATAATTTCCACAGGTAGACCAGACACAAGGAAATGAAGATCACCATAGACAAACAGTGATTGAATGGAGCCATGTAACAGAAATGATTTGAGCAGTCAGAAGAGATTTCTTACCAGGGATTAGGTGTTAGGTGACATTTTGAGAGGAAAGGAACAGCAGGCCACTCTAGACAAGCAGGTAGAATGTTGAGAGAAAGCACAAATGACAGCTGAGACCAAAGACAAAACCATATCGGGCCAGGGGTGAAGAGGGTAAACATTCTACAGGATTTGAGGAAACCAAGCAGAGTTCAAGTCTGCTTTAGGTATGCTTTCTGCTTGAAAAATTGTTAATAAAGAGTAAGAGGTTCATAGTGACCATGGTCTGACATTTGAATCTCTTTCTCTGAAAGTATGCATACACACAAATAAAAGTAAATGACAGCACTAGAGTGTCTCTCTATCAGTAATACTGATCACTTGTCTGGGTTTGGCATTTGTTAGCAATTCTAGGTGATGCCTTCCTGTTGGTTTGTTTTTTTTACTGTCTTTGAAGAGAGACTTTCTTCAGAGCCAGTCAAAACAAGATCAAATGTAATCAAATTTGTAATAAAATAACATTCTTCAGCAGTCAAGAAAGCAAAGTTTGACGTGTAAATGTCATCCAGCAAAGTTGATATTTTAAGCTTGTCTTTGCTCTTTTGTGAAATGCTGAAATCAAAACTTTTTTGGATCACTGGAAATTCAGTAACTGTTTTATTGAGTACTTTTGAAATAACATTTGAAAGGTACAAATAGAAACTTTTATCTGATCGCAGGTAAGTTGAAACTAGATTTCCCTGGTAAAAATGCCCAAAGATGATACACAATGGCAAGGAGATGATACCAGCCCTATTCCCATCAAAAGAATGGATCAGGAGAATGTGGCATAGAGACACAATGTAACTGAACTCAGCTACACAGGATATTATGTAGGAAAATGGGTGTATCTAGAAACTATTAGAATCAGGGAGGTGACAATACTTAGGAAGACAGAATCATGTCTTCTCTTTTGATTTCTGATGTTTGTGTGTATGTAAATCAGGGGTATTGAAGCAGGGATGGACCGTGGAGAGGAACAGAAGGCATGAGGACGCATGTAAAGTGGAAGAAGACAGGGATTTGTGGGTGGGAGGTATGGAGGCAGGCTGAAGGAAGAGAGAAGCAGCAAAGGCAAACTTAGCTGAGAAAATGCTGTATAAAAAAACCCCACAATTCTTTACATGCTAATTAGGTACAGGAAAAAATTAATGGTTACTAGCATAACATTTGTACCAATAAAATAACTAAACAGAAAAATAGCAAAGGAAACTATCTGCAAACTATCAGCATTTTAAATGAATTTGCTGGTCAATTGCACTTTCAAGTAAGATAAATGTTATTATATGTGTATGTGTGTTTATGAAATTAAACATATATGATCAGGAATATAGAGCTATACATTAGCAAAAAATGTATAGTATATTTAAAAATTGTTTCTAAAAGTTATTGGCCCAATATATAACTATTTTATGGACTTTATGTTATTGTCCTGCCTTTGACTTTATAAATGTTTAGTGTTTATTAATGCTTTCGCCAGGATGCATGTATGTGCACCTACTGTGTGCCTAGAGCCTGTGGAGGCCAGATGAGGGCATCAGACCCCTGAAACTAGAGTTGCTCTGTCTGTTCTAAGACTTGAACTTGTTTCTTCTATAATGGCAGTAAGTGCTTCTAACTGCTTATTCCTCTCTCCAGCCTAATTCCCCATTTCCTGATTTTCATTTAGTCATTTTAGACATTGTGATGGACAGTTTTATGTCAGCTTGACACGGGCTAAAGTCATGTGAGAGAAGTGATCCTCAATTAAGAAAATGCCTCCATAATAAGGTCAGGCTGGAGGCCAGCCTGCAGCACATTTTCCCAATTAATGACTGATGTGGAGGGACCAGCCTGTTGTGGTGGTGACATCCCTGGTCGACCTGGGTTCTAGAAAGCAGGCTGAGCAAGCCACCATGTGGAACAAAGCAGTAAGCAGCGCTTCTTCATGGCCTCTGCATCAGTTCCTGCTGCCACGTTCCTGACTTTTGTCCTCTTTCAATGATGAGCAACAAGCATAAGCCAAATAAACCCTCTTTTCCCCAAGTCATGGTGTTTCATTACAGCAACAGTAACCCTAAGTAGGACAGGCATAAAAAATATCCACTTTACTTTTATAGCAAACACATGAACCTATGTGAGCCTGAATTTGTTATGTTCTTTAGCACCCTACCTCAGCCGGAGTCAGCTACAAACCTGATTCTGTAAGTTTTTCAAGCTGGCTATTCTTCGTCACCTCACTCTCATTCCTATTTTTCTGCTTACCTCAGTTTCTCACTACTCCACCACACACACACCAAAAGCCACAGTTTCATACAAGTGGGTACAATTTTACTTCCTCTACTTCTTACACATAAATCCTTAGAGAACACTTGCCCAGAGGCCTTTCCTGTTGTCCCTCTGACCAGATTCTGCCCATGCTGTTGTGTGATCCAGTGTCCACGTTTTTCTTCAAGCACATACCACAACTTTAAGTTCTTAATTGATCAAACATTTTTATTTTTGCCCTTACCACCCCACCCCACCCTACCCCCACTGCATCAACTATGAGCTCTAGCCTGCTGCCAACCCAGAGACAGAAGGACAGTCCATGGACAGCAATGTCCTGTGTGACTAGAAGATACTAGAAGACATGAAATAACAAAAGGCTTGTAGAGTTGATTGCATCTAGGACACTTAAAAGTTTCTAACCATACTATATGTGCTGAAAACTTCTCTTCCAAAAGAACATGCATTAGTGCAATTCCTGGCTGCAAGAAATGGTGCATGCAAGACAACGTTAAAATACTCTTAAAATAACCTTGGAGGCAAGCATTCTTCACTGAGGAAAACATTTCTAAGTGTTCAGAATGTGTGTGTGTGTGTGTGTATTCAAAAGAAATACTACTCCTTCACCCAATGTAACCTGGAAATAAATCCAGGCTACATAAGAGGAAATAAACTATAGTTATATGAAAGGGTTATAAATATTATGTTAATTAAAGTTACAAATGCACATCAAAAAAGCCAAAGAATACAGAAGAATGAGTTTCCTTCCTCTTGCATGTGGCTGTGCTTAGCAGAGCACTTCAAAGTGACTGAGGAGCTTTTGAACACAGCACTGCCTATTGTGGTTCTCTTGAAGGTTCCAACTAAGGAGGGCTAGCTAGGGCCAATTATTTCCATGCATTAGAGAACTATGCTAATTGGAAAGCACATTTTATGCTGTCTTATTAATAGTGGCTACAATTCTTTTGATGATTATTGTGTAGCAAATGCTGTATATTATATATATTATATATATGGTAGTTTAATTTTAGTACCAGTGGCATTAGAAACAAGCAAGTATCAATCTTTATCTTCTTTGATCAACAATGAGCAGCTTTACAAAAGGTCATACAACTGTTGTTCCTAAGGCTCATAGTGGATTTAATAGTTCATTTGTATTTGATTATTCCTGTTCTTCCATAAATAAGTTTGGAATGAATTCACAGGGGGTTGCTCAGTGTGAATCAGGACATAACTGGATACAATTTGTTTGGGAAAGGCTATCATATTTCAAAAACAGAGCAGAGAGAGGCAATGTGAGCCACAAGAAAATCCAGTTCAGCAGTTCTGGGGACTTGCCAATGTTGTGGGGAGAAGTAGTTTCCCAAGAAAATCATCAGGAAAATATATGTGTCAGACAGGGCACTGGGGCAGAGGTGTCTAGCCTTGGCTCTGTTGTGGTTGGCAAGACTCTATAAGCAGGAACTGTGAATGGCATTAAAGTCAGGATTCATAATCCAATAATCTGTACTGCAAATAATTAATAACTCATTCTTTATTCTTTTCATTTCTTATATATAACTTTCCCTGTTAATGGAGTTATAGATAAAAATATAAATTTATAAAGAGAGACAATAGATTGTGTTGGTGATATAGTTATATATTACCACAGAGTATATTTTTATAGAAAAAAATCCTTTTATTCATCACAATAGGAGCTTCTCCTTGTAGAGTGCATATTGGGTATCAGGCCATGTGCAAGTGGTAGTGATACATTTAGTGTATAGCACTGTCCTCTTAGCCAAATAACCGCCATCTTCAGGAGTTCAACTGTGTCTGCTTGCAGAAGGTAATCTCTGCTGGGCTTGTTGACTGTAGCTATTGGAAAGTCATGGGACCCTTACTGAGTACCCAGTTATAGCAGGGTTTTGTTTTTTGATTTTGTTTGTTTGTTTTTGTTCTCTTTTAGGCCACCAACCAGCTCCTAAATCATGACAAGGAAACGTATTAATTTTTGAATGAATGCTTGGCCTTAGCATAGGTTCCCTTCTTGCTAGCTGGTGTAAAGTAACCGGTTGTTTCCCCCGTCTCTGTTTAACCTCAGGGCTTTTGCCTTTCCTGCTTTCCGTAGATCTTACTTTCATGGCTCTGGTGTCTGGCTATGTGGAAGCCATTTTCTTTGCTGGGTAAAGACTTCCCAGTGCAGATTTCTGGGAGTATTGTCCCAATCCCCTGCCTATAAGTAAATAAAAAAGAAAAGCAAAAGCAAAACAAACAAACAAAAAATTGGTCCCCCAGAGTGAACTTTGGTGGAATAGAACCTATGTTTGTTGTTGGGACCTTAGAAGAGGGGTAGACTTTGTTTATGTCTTTCCCAGGGAAGAAATTTTAGCAAGGAGGGTCTCATTTAATTCTCATAACAGTGTTACACAATTGTATCAGATGATTATTATTCTATTGTTATTTCTGATTTAGTTTGGCTGGATTACATCTTCAAGGTCACCTTTAGGAACTGGTAAAGCCAAGACCAGAACTCAGGTCTTCCTGAGACCCTAGCCAGTTCTGTTCCTTACCCCTAAGGAAAACTGCCTTAGCCTCTCCACAGATTCATGAATTATCCTAAATGGTGGCCCACTTTAACTTTCATTGTTTGCAGCCTGCTTCCTACTGGAGATACAGCAGAAGCCTGCCCGTCTCCTTTTTGCAGAGATACACAGAGCTCATTCTTTCCATTGCCTTTGCATTTACTGTGACCTTTCTGGGACCAACAAAATTCACCTCCCTAACCGTGGACTTAGATAAATGCACACTTGTTCCTACCTTCATTGTCTTATTTTTAAAAACTACATAACAATATTGTTTTCATCATAATATTTACCCTTTTCTACAAATTATCTGAAGTATGTTTGTTCCCAACTATACTGTTTTTCTGTCCTAGTGAGATCTGAGCCTTGCCTGGAACCATCCTGATCTTTTTATTTTACATTATATCTTGTTCTGCAAATGACTAAATGATACACAATTTTCCCAGATTTGTTTAGTGCTGTTGGTAAATGCTTATGGTACAGAGATAAATTTGTAAAATATTTACACTACAGCAGTTAATTATTTTATAACTAGAGATGTAAGAGATTCCAATAATAGGGTAATTCTGTGGACCTTGAGCCTACATGGAATTTATCTTTCAGAGATTAAAACAAAATTTCTTTCCTTGCTTAGCTCTAAGTGGATTCCTCAGATATAGAGAACATAGAGTGTTTGGGTGATCAAAATTAGTCATTGACTCTGCCTTTAAATCTCAAATCTGCTACTTTAAAAACCTAGAGGACTTTGCTAAGTTAACAGACCTCAGGATCTCTTAGGAATTTGGGGTTGTTGGATCTGCAAGGGTGCCTGGAGAGATATGTATTTTATTAGCAGCCCTCCATCCCCGCCAGCCTCTGATACTCACCCATGTTCCGAAAGTCACAGACATGTTGCATGGTTCAGAAGGAAATGTCTGGGCTTTGTGCTGGTGCTGAATTTTAGAAAAATAGCACATATTTGCATACTTGCATAACTTCAATCTCAAAGTCAAGAACACTTTTTAAAAGCCAAAGTAAAAGTTGAAGTTTGTGCCTGTTGAAATCACATTGTCAGACATTGATTTAGTTTCATTTATAAATCCTTCCTATCCCAAAGCACAAGGTACTTTATAAACATTAACCATGGGAGAAACATGAATCTTGACAAAAATACTGTCAACTAGATAAAATGTTTTTAGTAGATGAAAAAAATGTAATTCAGCCTTTCAAATTGAATTTTAAATGATATTTCCTGCTCCAGCGGTAAGTGCATCTGTACTGCTTCTTGGGTTCTGGGTGTTTTGCTTGTTGGACGGTCTTTTGCACACCTGCAGATGAGTCTCTAGCTCTGCTGCAGGAGGAGGCCACACAGGCCACACGCTGTTCCGTTGCTTACTTAGGAGGAAGGCAGCTCAAGACTCACCACCATTTCCCCACTCACCTCCCTCTGCCTGGAAAGCCCTGAGTTTCCACCTCGATGGTTGTCTCCAAACTACCTGAGGTGGCTTTATTGGATTTTGAATTGAGGCCAACATTTATCCCCCATTCTGTCACAATCTGTTGAACATTATAAATTTTATGGACTTGAAACACTTGAAATTTGATAAAGTATATGAAATGCTTTTTTTTTCCTTCCTACCTGTGAAGTTTTTCTATTTCATGAAATTTCTCTACACAAACTGTAGAAAGCCATGCCAATACCCAAGTACCTTGACAATATTTTGGTTTCTACTTTTCTGTCAGTTTACATACCCTTATAATATATTCTTGTTGTCTGGAATTTAATTTAGGTATTTCTTTGAAATAATTTCTGAAAGTTTCTTCTAATAATTGGTTGAATATTTTAAATATCATTTAAAAATAAAGTTGCATTATCTTCAGGGATCTTCCTGTTGCCATGTATAGCCATGTGAGACTGATTTAAAGGATCTAATTTTAATCTAGAAACTCAAGCATTTACTTCTCTTTCTGTGATCTCGAGGTCTCTGGGAATATTTAATGTGAATAAGATTAGATTAAAAAAGCAAGAATCTTTCATAACCATTTTTAGCAAACAAAGAGATCCCTTATATCCTTATATTGCAAGTACGTAATTGAGGTTGGGTTTTTGTTTTGTTTTGCTTTGTTGTTTTTTGTTTTTAACTAGGTGTGGAGTCTTTGTGAATCACATTTTGTATCCTACAAAAATAAGAATCAGTCAGCTTCAAGTACATAGGAAAATTACATTGAAATCCCCAAATGAATATTATTCCCAAACAGTATTTCTTGAAAAACCAACCCCGCAAATTATGTAAGGAAATGGCTCTTCTCCACAGCAGATGGTAGCATCATCAGCCCCAGTAAGAGGAGCACAGCTGAGAAGATGGTGACTCCTGAGATAAAGCTGCATGTCCCTCCAGCTGGAGTTGCTTCACTGCCCTTGGCCAGGCACTTGCTTTCAAATGCTTTATTTTCTTCCAGGAGATAGGTCCAGCATTTACTATAAAGTCTGGGTTTTCCAGACAACCACCTAAGAGAGCTTCATTATTGATTCTTTGGTCAGAAAGCTGTGTACTCCCACAATTTTATTTTATGATAACATGATAAAATGTTTAAACTGATCCAAAGAAGGGAATGTTAAAGTAGGGCTTCCTGGCCTTAAACAGCTTGTAAACATGTAGAAGTAACATTCAGCATTTGCTACATAATCAACGTTCTTCAAGAATACCAAGAAAAACAATGCTTTTAAAATGTGTTACTTATGTGATTATATTGATAAAGATTTTTTTCTTTTACAGAGACATATGAGTCACTCATCAGGTATGAACTTATGCCAAGTGACTCCTAGTTTCAGATTTATTTTAAGGAAATGCATCTAGGAAAACACATTAAATTTGTCAGCAGAGGAGAATCTGTAATACATCATGGGAAGAAAGATATTTTTGAGGTCAGCATTGTCTCCATTATTTAAAACTAAGCTGAAAGACAAATGTAAAACATTAGCAGTAGTTTTTTACATGGTGTAATATGAGTAATTTTAATTTTATATTTAGTGTTTTTCTTCTTATTCTTTAGCCTTCGTTTTAGTTGGGAAAAAAGACATGCACGGTGGCTCTGAGATGCTCTTCAAATTCTCCTTCCTGCCGCTCACCGTGGCACTGCCCTCACTCTGCTTACCCTCCTTTCCTTTTTCTATGCCCGCCCTCTTCCTCTGGTTCACCTTCAGGTTGCCACCAACTTTTCCTTGGCTATGCAATGTACCCTTCATCTTCCTATAGGAAAAGTTGCTTTTCAGTAAACCTGAGCAAGCCCAAGCCAGCCAATCTACACTGGCAGTGGGCTGGGAAACCATCATCTGGGGGTGACAGGAAGCCAGGGCTCTGTGATGAAGGCCAGATGACATAGCAATTAAAAGCCAGGAATGATTCAAGATGCTCAGAACTCAGGCTGTAAGCTGGAACTGTGTACTGGCCCAACCTCCTCCATTGGGGATGCCTGAGTACCACTCTGTCCTTTTTCCTCTAACATCCTTACCGCAGGCCTCTCTTGCTTCATCCTCTGGTCTCTTCATTCTTACGAGTTCAGAATGAGGCATAGAATTTGCTTCTTGAGAGAAGCAGAAAAGTAAATAGGCAAAGTGATAAAAAATAAAGAACCTGCGTTTCCTTTCTTCTATACTATTATTCTTAAATTTGGTCTTTACATAATGTCCCAGATTTCCTGTGTGTTTAGTTCTTCACCTGGGGAAGGCTGAAGAAAGCAAGAATATCATGCATAAATTTTGTTCTTTAAGATGGGAGGATGCCTAGAAAGGCCAATCTTTAGGTTTGATGTCCAATGTTAAAATGTCCATCTGAGCTGTAAGTGGACATCAAAGGTTTCATTGAAATCTTCTATAAGAAAATGAGCTGTGGGTGCTGATGTTCCTTAGATCAGGTGCACAGGTGAGCTGAGGGGGTCAAGGGTAGCATCATTAGCTCCCATGTTGAATCACCCACTGTTTTCTACACCTGGAACTGCTCCATATGGTCAACTTTGATACTTTTAGGAAACCATTAACGACCAGGGGTAGGGGAGGCCTGTCAGGAATGTTAAATAGCTTAAAATGTCTATTTGAGAATAAGTAGCATTTATTCTATCAGAAGTATTTCAAAATTATTTTTCTTTTTTCTGAATATTAGAATTTTAAGCTGAGGTGGGAAATGTTACCTTTACTTATTTTATGACTCACATATTAGTTGGGATGATGCTGTAATGAATTTCTTACAGATTTTTTAAAATCATTATCCCCAGAACCAGAATATTTTTACAGACATACAGCTGAGGAAAGCAAGGGACATGTAACCCATACAATTTATTCAATACAGGCCGTGGTCACCTGAGGTTCTACACTGTGATCTACTTGTAAATTCTCTGTTTCTGACCATGTGCTGTCACTTAGCTGATCTGAAAGAGACGCATGCACTGGGTCAGAGTTCTAACCAGCTAAATAAAATAGAGTCTATTGGTACAGGAAAAACAAATTTCACTCTACTCCAGCAGGACAAAGAGTTAGCTTAGAATAACAAATGCCGGGGCTGGAGAGATGGCTCAGAGGTTAAGAGCACTGACTGTTCTTCCAGAGGACCTGAGTTCAATTCCCAGCAAAACCACATGGTGGCTCACAACCATCTATGATGAGGTCTGGTGCCCTCTTCTGTAAAACTGTATGCATAATAAATAAATAAATCTTTAAAAAAAAAAAAAAAAAAAAAAAAAAAAAGAATAACAAATGCCTCCCACCAGAAGGAAAAAGACATTGTCCAGGAAATTGTACCAGTCAAGAAGACAAGGAAACCAGAACCAGGAGCAGTAATTTAAAATTAATCAGATCATAGATAAAGCTTGTAAACTATGAGAGACATGAATCAGCGCATGAGGCCTTAGGCACAGCAAGGGACTGGCTAGGACACTGGAATGTGAGAGGCAGAGGCAGAGTGATGCAGGACTAAGGACTTGAGGTTCCTTTGTTTCCCACTTTGTTAAAAGTCTGTTCTGATCTTAAATTTCCAAATGGTAACTGAGCTCAAAGGAGCAGATGTCGGTTTCAAGCTCAAACTCTGAGACTAATTCCTAACCCAGTAAAACCAATACAAAAAAATTCCTAACCCAGTGTCTCCAGCTACAGAATGTGAAGAGGAAGAAGTGTAGCATTTAGTTTCCGTAAAGTAAAAGGCTCCACTCACTGTCTCTAGTGATTCCCAACACAGCTGGAACTATCCTAGACGAAGGGCTATTTTTCAAACGTATTAGTAGTTTAAACGTTCTTCTTCCCCTTTTCTTAAACCCACATTATTAAGATGAAAATGTGTGCTCTCAAGCAACAGGGCTCCATGTGAGAGAAGCAGGTGCTTTCATGACTTCCCATGAGCAGCCTGTGCCCAAATGCCCTAATCACAAATCACATTTTTCTGCTTTACAAGTACTAGTCTTGCCTAGAGAAAATGGATGTGTTAGACATAATGTACTTCTGATTCCCTAAAAATAAATTCGGAAATTAAAATCCCTGGAGATTTCAGCTCTGGAGTGGCAGGGATTCAGGAACCAGATGCTCTGCTGGCTCTTTGAAGTAGATAAAGTTGAACAACGCCAGCTTTAGTCCCCTGAGGATAGACAGAGTAATCCTCTTCATCTCACAGGCTCCTCTCTGTCAACCTGGACACTCACAGCAGGAATACATTAGGTCTTCTTGTGCATTTTTTAAATTCATCACCCTCTTTTGGAGACACTGCCTAAAACACAGTTTATCTAGAACAAGGTGGTTGTGGTTGCTGTTTGTTCTCAACTCAAGGATAACATCACAATATGCTCCCAAAGAGAAAGAATCAACTGCCTATTATTTTAAGAATTTTTGTCCCCTTATGAGCATCATACATTTCCTATGAGTCCTTTGCATTCCAGAGAAATATGTGGCAGATTTTATTGAGTATAGTTTGGAATGAATTAAAACAGAAGACAGGATTGTGCATGTGAGCACACACACAAGTAAGCACGCATGCATGTGTGGGCACACATGTATTGGCAAGTGTGCATAAAGGTATACATACAGAAACCAGACAACGATTGTGTGTGTTTTCCCCCACAGTTCCCTGGCTCAGAATGTCTTTCTAAGCCTTAACATGAACCTTTTAGCTAAGCAAGCCTCTAGCGAGCTCCTGGGAACCCCTGCATCCACTCCCACCCCCAACACCCGCAACACCACCCCCCCTTACTGGCTCCTGAGGACATGCCCAGCCACTATGTAGATCTCAAGACTTAAACTCGGATCTGTGAGCTGTGCATTAGATGAGCTTCCTGACTGAGCAACTATCATATTTTTGAATGTGTACTTTCACATTCAAAACAAGACTTGATAAAAAACATGCTCCTTGGACTAAGTGATTTTATGAGGCAGCATGTGTAATCCCTAGGAAGCATCTTTTCCTTTCTTGTACCTGGATTATGTTAAATAAATTTCCCAGTCCTCAGCCCCAGGTGCATGCCTCCATTGTTGCAAAAACATTGCCAACATCTAGAACACTGTGTCTCAACCCAGCAGTAAAGCTAGAAACAGTATTTATTGCCTTAGAAACCACAAGTGCAGCCATTGGTTTACACAGAGGTACAGCAGAAGCAGAATGCATCTGACCAGGGTATACTCTTGCATTCAGCGAGGATCATTGGAGAAGGGAAGTGCAGTTGGATTATGCTGGTAATGTAAATATTTGCCTGCCTATGCGTTTAGCAAAAAGCTAATTGGCCAAAGGCAAACAGGAAGTGTGGGCGGGGCTACCAGGGTAAGAAAACTCTGAGACCATCTCAGAGCAGACACAGAGCCTTCAGAGAGAGCTGCCACAGACACGATGAGGAGACGGAGCAGATGTAGGGGAAAGAAGCCGAAATGCTGCTGCTCAGCTGAACAAAATGGGTTAGATTCAGAGCAAGTGTTAGTGCTAGCAAGTATATACTCCTGGGCCCCGCGTCAATGAGCATAAAATAATATAAGCCTGTGTGTGATTATTTGAGGCTAAAAGGGGCTGAGACTGGGACCAAACCTCTGGCCCAGGTCTGAAAAGTCCAGGCCAGGACCATTTACAAATGGTTGTGGGGGTGGTGTTTGAAGAGGCTAATGAAAAGTTACAAAGAAAAATGCAAATGACCTTCATGTTTGAAACACCAACTGTCCAACTTTTAAGGGTTTTGAACCTCTTGTCAGTTTCTCCATCTATTAAATGGGCAAAGCAGTATCTACCGCCTGCTGCTGAGGTGGGTGGCGTTCACAGTTCACACATCCCATGACAACTGCAAGATGCTTTATGTGAACTCCCTGTACCGCCTTTCTGCTTTTGTTATCTATGGAAATAATAGATAACAACTACACGATGCTCTTCAATGCACTGACTGTGACAGGCCACGCTGATATGTTTGGGAACACATGATTTTTCTCATTCAGAATTTAAGGTAAGAATAACCATTTCCTTGTTTTGTAGATGAGGAAATGGATGGGGAAAAGTTAGTGGAATAATGAAGAACTGCAGAAAACTATGTCCACATGTTCATTTAGTCTCATTGTCGCTGAAGTTAGAGTCTTGACACCCTTGACTACACCATTCCTTTCTCTCGCTCCAGCTTGAAAAGCATATCTTCACTAAAATGCCTCTTAATATGTGTTCTAATAATTTTTTGTAAAGAACATAACTTATTTTGCATTTAACATTATATAATATTGCTATCAAGAAATATTAAAGTTGTAGAATATATTGAAGTTTCAAATGAGGATTGGATAGTTATGTTGCAACTGTCCTTTTAAAAACTTCCTAGAATTATTGAAGTAATTACATTCTACACTGGCCAGGTAGAAAGTAGCTCATACTGTACCATACTTAAGAAAAATACTTAGCAATCATTATTTGCCAGTTTCTACTACAGATCACTGGTTCTGAAGCCTTGTGGTATTTGAAGTTAGATGTTAACTTCATAAGCATCATAATATTTAATATTATATGATTATATTCATTGTTTTTTGTGGGGGGTCACATTACCAAAGCAAATAGAGGAAAGGTATATAAAGTTGGATAGAACTAGTATACTTTCATAGGAGGCAACATGAAAATATTAATTAACACAACTATTAAAACTGTGCCTTTGTCCTAGCAGATATTATAGAAAAATCATTGTATGTGTAGCTTCCTTGCCTTACAATGCTTAACACTGAGCAGGTGAAATTCAAAGTATCTGAAGCCATTCATATGCCAAAGTTGGATATGAGGCATACATAGTGGTTATTTTAAAGGGCACTTTCTTATGTTATACATCCAACATATTATAATACATAAAGCAAATTAAAAGTTATCAGAAGCAATAAGCAATCTTGCTGGGTGTTTTTAGTTAGGAAGTAAAAACAATGTGTTCTGATTCTATTTAATTTTCCAGGAATGTTTCTTGGGATTACAGTAAGAGAAGTTGAAAACCATTTGTTGTCAACGAGGTTTTATTTTCACTATTTGTTCTGTTTTTAAAACTAGAGTACAAATAGCTTTTAGACACGGATTAGGACCTCAATTTCTTCAGGGGTCTGTGCAACATGGCACGTGGAACTGCAATTGATGACAGTGTCAGCAAAGGGCATGTGGCCCTTATCGAGAGCAAGAAGGGCAAGGCCTCCAGCATGTGAGCCTTGTAGCCCCTCTGGTGGAGGAGCAGGAACTGAGACTGGTGATGTCCAAACCCTGGGTGCTGAATGGATGTAGACCTGAGGAACTAGAGAGTCAATGTGATTCATGGAGAGCCAGGACAGGGGAAGTGATTGGTCCCTAGTTCTGTGGATTTGTTCTTTTTGTGTACTGGTGAGTACTGATGTATCTAAAAGCAGACTCAAGTGTTAGAATCGTAAGTTATAAGTGTGCTCTGTTAGTGCTGCCATTTCTCACCAATTAACACATGTGCACAATCAGAACAAACTTTTCTCCCACTCTGATGACCCAGAAACAAAGCATAGAGCCTAAGGGGCATTCAGTCAGCACAGGATCATTCTTTGTAGTGAAAAGAATGAGGATGAAATAGAGAAAGCTCTCAACCATTTTTAACACCATAAATTCAAGTTTAGGGCAGAGCAAACCCAGAGTTAGTGGGAAAATAAGGACTGCTGATAATGAATTATCTAAAATCAAATAAGAGATGACAAATAGGAGCACACAGATAGGAATTGACCCTGTATCCAAATAGCAATCAATTAATGAATCTATCAGAGGAATGTTCATATCCTGGTAATCTTCAGCAATCTAGCTTCCTGCAATTAAAAACTGCCCTGGCCAGAAACAAACAAACAAACAAAACCCCAAGTCTATGAGGTCATTGGGACATACAGTCTCACAAGCAGAGTTAGTTGTGTGTGTTTGATATATACATATTGTCTCTATCCACCATGTGTGGATGATAATGAGGAAATACACCCCAGTGGCTCCTTCTTAAAAGAAAATATTTTAGTCTAAATGAAGGTGTCATTTCAGGCTTTAAAGATTATAAGTTATATAAATACAGGGCACAGGTGTCCTATCAATATCATCAGAGAGTATGTTAAGAATGAAAGCTTGTAAGGGAAATCACAAGCCTAGGAAACAAAATGGTAGTGATGATGTGGAGAATACAAATGTGGGATAATAGGTCATGGGGTAGCAAGAAGCTGACAGTTCCTCAGTTAATGGTGCCCTCTGGGTGTTGGAGAAGACACAGTCAGCAGACTTGTTGGAACTATTGAGTCAGGATATGGTACACTACTAATTATTAATGTTTTAGAGAAACTGGCATATCAATGTCACACATAATATTTCCAGAACTAAAAAAGTGGTAAATGAATTGGAGGGGTAAGAATGAATCTGATATGATGGAAGATATATTGCTTTGAGTTTGAGGCATAAAAAACCCAGCTTTGTTGAAATGACAACAATGCACATATTTGAAGGGAAAAACTGCAAAGCCTTGGTAACTTTCTATAAGATAACATCTATGAAAAATAGATTGTGAGTAAGACTTGTATACTATTGTTTTCAGTATCTGAAGCAAGGTATCTTGCACAAAAAAAAAAACATTTGGAACATATTAATTAAGACAGCTAAAATAAGAACGAAACTTGTGAGAAACGATAGCAAGAGCATAAAAAACAGAGAATGTTGCAATAGAGGAAAGGTGTGTTTCACAGAGCAGTTAAACCACCCAGGAGAAAATGATCTGAGAATGGTTGGAAGAATTAAATAGCTTAGCAGTTCCCTTTTGCTACTTTCCTTTGTTACAACCACTGCAAGTTCATGAGAAAAATATATATCCATTTTTGGTGTGTGTGTGCATGTGTGTGTGTATGTGTGTGTATGTGCATGTGTGCGTGTGTGTGTGTGCGCGCGCGCGTGTGTGTGTGTGCGCATGTGTGTGTGCATATGTGTGTGTGTGCGTGTGTGTGTGTGTGTGTGTGTGTGTGTATGTGTGCATGTGTGCGTGCCATAACACACATTTGGAGATCAGATGAAATCCACTTATGAAAGCCACTTCTCTCCTTCCACCATGTTGGTCCCAGAGATTGAACTCAGGTCAGCAGGGAACAGATACTTTTATTCACCAAACCATCTTAACAGGCTGCTACTTTTACAAATTGGAAAAACTATACATCATCAGCAACTAGCTTATTCAGTAAGCATTAATAACCTCATTATTTCATATTTTAAAATATTTATTAAATTGAGAATTTGTGTTTAGATTTTATTTATAACACTCCCCAACTTTTCTAAGATCCAGCCAAACTTCCCTTAACCAACAAACCTTTCATCCTTTATTGGTAATCCATCAAGATTAAGTTGTATTGATCTAATAGTCATGGACATATGGACTTCCACTTCACTATGGTGAACCTACCAGAGGATATACTCTTAGAGAAAGCTGACTCCCAATCTCTCAGAACCTAAGAACTGCCAATACATCTATGGCTGGGAGTGAGATTTCATGTCCAGCTTCCCTGTCACTCTGGGATTGGTCTTGCTTTGGCTGACATGGATCTTATGCATGCTGTCACAACCACTGGGAGTTTCTTTGTTGTGCAGATGACCTGTTCTGTCCAGAAGACAATATTTCTTTACAGCCATCACTTCCTCTAGCTCTTAACTGTCTTTTCTCCACTCTTCCACAGTGATTCCTAAGCCTTGGGAGGAGGGGGTGCAATATATATATATTTATTTTATTTAGGGTTGAATATTTTTCAGTCTCTTATTCTTTATACCTTGGTCAGTTTATTATCTCTGTCTTAATCATTATCTACTAAAAACAGAAGCTTCTCTGATAAGGGTTGAAAAACATAACATATGGGTTAAACAAAAGGTAATTAAGAGTCCATTGGCAAAAATAATTGTAATAATAGCAATAGGTTCTCTCCTAAGTCATATGACTTGTGTAGCCAACCTTAGATTCGTAAACCAATAATGGTGCCAGGTATGAGTGAGAATAGAATCCAGTGAAAAACTAGTTTGTTTCTCTCATGTTATTTAGCCACACTTGTATCAGAGGGAAGGTCTCATAAAGCTGACAGTTGCTGTAGTTCATATGTTCAAAGCCACATTAGTCTGATGATCAGTTTTCTGTTCTAGTAGCATTTATAGCATGTCCCAGCACCATTAAATCTATCCAGTACGGATTAAGCTTAAGGGTTAGTAAAGTTTGATTCATAATAATATTGGTATTGTCCCACAATTTATAGCAAAAGTCATTACATTTTAAAAATATCTTAGAATACTCCTATAGTTTTTCTTTATGAATTAATACCATGTTATTTCATCAAGCATTAGTTACAGAGGTAGATCAGCAATATACCTAACTAAGCAGAGATATATTGAGAATGCTCAGAAAATACATCTAGAGCTTTGAAAAGGTATCCTGTAATATTCAGTATGGGTCACAGTCTAAAGTTTGGATCAAAGACTCTTATACTTCTATAATTATGCTCTGCCATTCTGAGATTTTAATGGTTCAAGCTATTAATTGTTAGGCCATAATTTTACAGAATTCCAAGCCTTCAGGCTTCATATATTCTAATTCTTGTTGTTAAAGTACTATATATAGTATTTTATATATGTTATTATTATATATATGTGCTACAATATTAATTAGTATGGTCTCATAGAAAAAAATATCTTCCAAGCTTTACTAATGTAACAGAGCATATTTCTATTCTTTTTAGAGGCTAATATGCATTAGAAATTTTATTTTGCAGTCTAGAAATTTGAGAAATCGTTATGTTAAAATGCTTGTAAAAATCTAATGGCTCAAAACAGGAAATTATTTTCCCACACTTTAGAATCCTCCATGTAGCACAATACCCATGCCACACTATTTTTCACACAGTTACAAACAATGGTACTGGCTTTTATTTTAATCAAAAGTCAAAGCTAGGGCAAATCATATTATCTCTGGAAGAACTGGTCAAATCTCAATGGCTTCTGGGACCATAGGTGATATGAGACCTATTCTCAGTCAAAGGCAATCAGCTGTGTCTGTCTTTATCCAGTTGCTTTGGTTTTAAGCATCTGGGAGGTGGAGATGCAGGTAAGTCCACCCTTCTCTGTTTATGTGCTCATTCCTACTTTCATTTCTCTGTACTATCTGAAATTATTATTTTTTGAAAGGATTAAAAATAGTACCACATTCGGTGATTGCAAGCTTCATGTGTTAACTGAGATTACACATTAGGTTATAAATGTTAGAGTATGAGAATAGTCATTGCATCCAAGTAACAATGTGACTGTTGCTTGTATAATAAAAAAACTTACATGTGTTTTTATCTACTTGCTTCATGTATGAAACCCACCTCTGTTAACTGGTTTTCTCCCTTGCCTTATTAGTTACAGATGATGCACATGAGTTGAATAGTCTTCCCATGTGTCTCTTGGTATCTGGTTTAGTAGCATTCTATAAAGGATAGTTATTAGGAAAGTTACATTTTAGAGTAAGATTATTAGACCTGGATTTGGACCCAAGCTGTCTAGTGTGTTAGTGCATAATCTGTGTCTAAGAGTAACCTCCTAGAATTTCAATTTTCTTATTTATATTCAGAGAAAAATAAAATTATTCTTATTGGCAAGATTTAAGGACAAATGCATAAAATAGTATACATTTGTATTATAGTACTCATGGTTTAACAAGTAAAAAATCAGAAAAAATGATGAAAATATTATTAAAAATATTTCTGTAGGTAATTAATACATTGGGACATTGGTTAGGAAGATGTAATGGTTTCCTGGGGCTGCTAAAAAGCCAAAGAACGGATTATGTTTCTTAAGTTAGTAACTGATTTTCTCATGGTTCTGAAGGCTGCAAGTAAGGGGATGCCATCAGCAAGTTTAGATTCTTCTGGGGCGTCTTTCCACAGCTAGCAGATTGTAGGGCTGGTTTTCTCATGTCCTCGCTTGGCCTTATCTGTTCTTTAACATACACTGAATAAGAATAACACTGAAGTCTTAGCATCTTTTTATGAGTACAGTAGTCATACCAGGCTAGGGCCCTGCCTTTATCACCTCATTTAATTCAATGTGCTCTGTAAATCTTCTGTCTCCAAAGTACAATCATGTTGAGAAGTAAGTTCTCAATTAATTAATTGTGAAGTTACTTCATTAGAATATTGTTAAAATAATCTGTTATTTGAAAGTAGGAGCAGTCAGGGAGAATAATGTACTGTTTTCCTGAAGTCTGTTCATAAAATGGGATTTTATGTCTCAGATTTGCCTGAAGGAAAGAGGAACATTTGAAGAAAAAAATTCACTAGACATAAAGGACTATAACTATAAAGTTTTTATGTTAAGCATGCCACCAAATGAGCAGCTTACTTAAAAGTCTTATCATCTGCCCAGAAAGCTGCATTAGTTTTCTGTGGCTACTATTAAAAATGTACACAAATCTAGTGACTTAAAATGACTCAGAAGTATGCTTTCCTAGCTCACAGGTCAGAAATTTGAAAGGACCATAGTTACTAAAGGTGAGATGTCAGTAGGACTTCCTGCTTCTGGATCCTCAGTGAGCTATACATGTCTTTGCTGTTTAGAGAACCTAGAACATACCTAGCCCATGTGATTCCTTCTTTTGTTTTCAAAGCACATTGCTGTAACATTGTCACATCCCTGGTGTGTTCTTTTTGTAAAGACCCAAGTTTACACCATGCCACCAGATCATCTGTGGTATACTTCTCATCTTGAAAGCCTCAGTTATATCATATGCAAGATGACCCTTCTATCATTTTTAGGTAACATAGACAACACTCCCCAGAAGTACCACATGAATGAATTTACAGGACCACTATTCTGTTTTCCAGACGAAATAAGGGTCTGAATTAGTGAGGCATCAGGGAGGCCCAAAGCCTACTCAGGAGTTGACTGAGCCAAGACAAGACAAATACTTTGTCTCCATCCAGCTCACCCGCCTTTTCTTCTGCTTCATGCAGACATTGAAATAGGCAGCATGTTATGCTCTGTAAATTGCACAAAAACATCTGTTCACACACACATACACATACACACAGATATATATGCACACAGCAAGTGAACAGGCAAACAAAAACTTCAACAGAACAAAACAAAACAAAAAGTCTGATATGAGGCCAGTGAGGTAAAGGCACTTACCGACCAGCATGACCATCTCCTGTGGAGCTTCCAGAACTCACATGCCAGAAGAAAAACACTGACTACTGAAAATTGCCTTCTGGCCTCTCCATGTGCTCCACGGCACATGCACCCTTCTCCTACACAAAATAGCAAAACAGTACAAAAACAAATGTTTTAAAAACTGGTACATAAAAATAAACTGCACAACATAATATGGTTTCATATGAGGTTTTATGTATAGATACATCCTGCAATGTTTAATTCATGTTAAACACATATTTCCTCAGTCATCCATTATTTATTTATAGTGAAAACATTCGAAACCTGCCCTCCTAATTTTTAAGCTCCATAGTGATCATTTACAAACCTAGTGCTATTCAAAAGCTCACCAGCAATTCATCTATAAAGTGCAATTCTGCAGTGTAGGACAGCATGGGTGGAACTGAAGATCAGGCTCACGGAAAACTAACACAGAAGGACAAGCATTCCATGGCTTCACTCATTTGTAGAAACTGAAAATGCTTATTATAGTTGGCACTCTAATGGTGGTTACAGAACAAAGAGATAGGATGAGGATGAAGTTAGGTTAGCCAATGAGAACTAAGATAGGTCAAATAGGGTGTATTAAGATTCTCTATAGAAACAACTGGTAGAATTAATGTATACATATATAAATGAGTTTTATTAAACTGACTTATAGATTCTGGTCTGACTAGTCCAACAATGGATGTCTCTATTACAGTCTAAGAATCGAATAGTTGTTCAGTTCATGAGGCTGGATGTCTCAGGTATGCTTCAATATATGGCATAATCCTGAGGGTGGCCAGTGAGAGTGAGTCCAAGCAAACAAAGAGGAAAAGCTTCTTGTTTCTTTGTCCTTTACATAGGTGTGACTCAGATTTAAGGTGAATTTTCCATGCTTAAATGGGACAATAAGGAAAGATGCCCACCCCAACAACAGTTTGGGCTTTAGTTAGTTCCACATGTAGTCATGTTGGCAACCAATGATAACCATTAAAAAAGGAGAAAGACTGAAATTACAAAGAAGTCAATTACTTCCATTATAAGCCTTAGTATAAAATAAACAACATTAATAGAAACATAAAAAATCAGTCAATGTTCTTAGAAATACACATTTAGAGTTCCAAAGCCTAAGTAAGAACTTCACAGAGGGTGTCCTAGAAGAGAGGGTACTTGCCCTCAGTGAGTTTGATTGGCTTTGAAAAAAAAAAAATGCAACTAGCTGAGCACACAGAAGAGAAGTATTTCCTTCAACTTAGAAGTCTCAGTTAGCATTTCCCCTCTTCACAGCAAAGGCAGAATTGTTTTGAGAGCCTCATGATAATGAGACCTTGGTTATCATTGGTAGAGCAGATTAGACCTAGTTCTTCATAACTGGAAAGTGGACACCTGACAGAATGTTTCCTGTTTCCTTGTACACAGAGTGGAAAGAAAATAAGAAACCATGAGACATACAAAATATTACTTTCTATATCCCCACAGAAAATGGGAATATTAAGAAAAAGACAATATATGAATCTGTTTAAGGAAGAATGACTTGCAGACCAAAAACAGGCTAACAGTGATCTAGCAATAGGCAGAGGAAACAGAGAATGGTCAGTCTTCTATACCATTCATTTAAAAATAACCTGTCCTCTCTCCTTACTTTAAATGATGAAAAGATTGATGTATACATCATAATTTCAGTGGTCTCTTTTCTCAATGGGTTGAGTCATTTATTTGTTTCTTCCTGCACTTTATACTGATTATGCAATCTACCACACTCATAGGTATCCTCTTTCTTAGTCCTCCTTTCTTTAGTTACACAGAGATCACACATGATAACAATCAACAGATGCTATAATTGATGTGGGCATTTTAAGAGACTCTGTCTAACAATTATGTTAGCTTCAATCACAGAACTTTTCAAATTCCCTCCTCTTAAGAAATTGTGCCACTCTAGGCCATTGATTCCCACTCTAGACCCAAACGTTGTGCATCTCAAAAACATGTCATGATTTATTTTTCATCATCAAGTCTTAGCTAATTTAACCTTCTATTCAATAAACAGATGAGGAATAGTATCTATTCTCTACAAACCAATGAATGCCAAATCCTTGTATTGGAAATGCCTATTATTTTATGCTGTGGATATAGTTTGTTCACAAGCATTTTTCCTGCTGGCATCTAATTATTTATCACTTGAAACAGTCTGATATTACTTGTTTGCTCGACTTGAAAACTATTAGAAAATATCAGACAACAGAATCCATTGACTTGTTTCAATTTTGCTGCTATAATTTGATTTCACAATAATTGCAAAGAGGAAAAATTATATTTTCCTAATTAACTATGCATAAATTAGGAATGGTGAGTAAAAGATTGAAGTTCCATATTTTATTACCAACTATGTTTGGTAGTTTCTTGTAAACTTCACACAAAATAGAGTCATCTGCAAAGAATGATCATCATTTGAGAAAATATTTCAATCACATTGGTCTGTGGACTTGTGTGTTTGTAATTTATTGATTAATGATTGATGTGAGAGGGCCTAGCCTACTTTGGGTGGTATCACCCTTAGTCCTGGGTTGTTTAAAAAAGCAACCCATGAATAGGCTCTTGCTCTGCTTGAGTTTCTGTCTTGGCTTCTTTTGTTGGCCTATTAGTGGGACATGTGAGCCAAATAAACCCATCCACCATCAACTTGCTCTTGGTCATGATATTTTCATAGAAAGAGAAAAGAAACTAGAGTGCCATCTGAGGTGCTCGATTGTGAGATTTTATGTGAGGGACATGTTCTCCAGTGGTCTCAAGTACATTTAATGTAACACAAAATACACCAGAGACCAATTTCACATTGTCTTTAAGTCTGTGGGTAAAGTTAGAAAGCAGCAAATTCAGGAGCCAAGAGTTGTCTTGCTGTAAGAGGAGAAAATTGATCCATTGTCACCGAAGAGGTGCCATCTAAATAAAGATCCATAACTACACAAAGTCTGTAAGAGGAGTTTCTGATTTTTTCCTTTTTATTTTGACTTTCACATCAGCCAATGTTTTCATAGAAGTAACTATTGTCTCTACAATTTTTACCTATATTTTGGTTCATAATACAGTAGTAGTCAGGAGCACTGTCAAATGCATATTGAGTTGCCATTTAGGGTAGCACATCTCAGTCTGAAACAGGCAGAAACAATCATTTATTTTTTTTTATTAGTTGAGAAATGTCTTTTTGTGAGAATTTGTAATTTAAAGGCATATGCAATGGACTTTAATTTTATTTTTTCAATTAGATTTTTGTTTGTTATGAATATCTACATTATGCTGCATTGCTTAGGCAAAAAAGAAAAGCAATGAACTCAATTATAAATATTCATATATATTCTTATTTATATGAACTGCAGACCTAGTATGGCAGAACAGGACATGAAGTTGAGAGTCTTTATGAGGACTGAGGTTTGCACTTGCATAGAAATCACAGAAAGCTTGGTTATCATGGACATCCAGATGAATGGTGCCAGGAACACTGGCATGGATGCCCAGAGATACCTGCCCACAGCAGTTCCTTTTATGTTGAGCATGTCTTGACCTCAGTACCCTCTAAATATTTACTATAGTCACATATTGTCTATTATAATTCTCAAATTTAAGTGATTTACTATTTATCACATGAAATGGATTATCTTAATTTGAATGTTATTCAGTTTCAAATTGTATTTCTACTTAGAATGTATATTTATTGTAGTTTATAAAGTTTTACAAACTGTAAAAGAGAAAATAATGATCAGTTTAGTATATACTCTTATTTATGTAATGTTATACTAAATGCAAGTGGACACTAGAGACTGTCAAGCATCTTCCTATTTGAAAGAGTCTGGCTATAATTCAATTTGGGAAAATGCTGGCATAGATATTCAGTGGAAATGAAGAGAATTTTAATTAGATACTTATCAAAGCTAAATATCTAATTTAAATTAAAAATAGTTTAAGAGATCAATAAACAAGAAACATGCTGCAATATTACTATTTTCATGGGAATAATTTTCTCATTAATCCAAATTTACTTATTTTTTGAAGGAAAAGCAATAAAATGTTGTAGAAACCGCATGAAACTGAGGGACAGGAAACCATGGTTTAAATTGAGACTCTGAAATTTTTCAGTTCACCTGAAAATGTATTTAACTTTCTAATGGGAAGTCATTGGTAAGACAATCACTCAAAATCCTGATATCAAAGTACCTAATAAAGATGCAAGGCCTCCAGCTGGAGAAATGGCTCAGAAGTTAAGAGCATGTACTGCTTTACCATAGGACATAAGTTAGGTCCTCAACACCCACTCTGAGCTACTAACAATCATTTCCAACTCTAGCTCCAAGGAATTCAATGTGTTCCTCTGGCCTCAATGAATATTTTACACAAATACATACCTACATACAAAATCACACACACACATACACACCTGTTAAAAATAGAATGTAAAAATCTTTTAAAATATGAGTCATTATCTAGGTAAATATTAGATTTTATAATATCTACACATTATCAAAACTGGAAAGGTATGGGTGGATTTTTTTTATATCTTCCTACCCAAACCTTCTTGGTACAGAAGTAAATGGAGAATACAGGTGAAATAATATTACTTCCCTCCTGAGATGCTTGTGTAATTTAACATCTGGGCCACTCAGCCAAGAACAGAAGTGGAAGGGAAAGATAGGAGCAGAAGGAACAGAGCACCGGCTGTTACATTGTGAGCTTCTCAAGAGCCTATGTCCAAATTACCTCCACTGTGAACCTTTCACCTTCCCCTCCACTGTAGCGGGATTCCACTCCCACAGCACTTTTGCACAGAACCTATTAATCACTTGCCACATGACATTCTACTGCAACCTCTTAACACTACAACCCCCATCTCCATTGGTCTAGAATAAAGGAGTACACATGAGTGAAACAATGACTGGTTTCAGAATTAATACTCTTGAATCCAACTGATACCACATCATCTTCTAAATTATTTAGTTTCTATAAAACTCCGTTTCTTTTACCTTGAAAATAAGAAAGTCACCTAGCCACAGCCTCAGACACATTTTAATTGGGGGTGAATATTAGTGTGATAATGATAGCTACCAGCTTTGGAAGTATTGAGATCATTAATTAAGAGCTAATCACACTTAATGGTGCAGAATATTGTTATTGATCTAATTTTGTACAGGAGGAAAATAATGAATACAAGGGAGTGTTCTTGATGAAGATGGTGACAAATTAATGATGGGCCAGGTGGTTGAAATGCAAACCTGAAGCCCAGCCAACTTTATTCTAGTTATGTTTCTGTAATTACTAAAGATCTACCACACTGGGACGTTGATAACACCCACAGTAACACATGGTAAGTCAAAGGTTTCCTGTGGCTGGAGATGTGGCCCGGTGATGAAGAGCTTGCCTCTCATGCAAGGGGTTTGATGCCCGTCAAAGTTTGCTTTCTAGTGCTGTGAAAGACTATGAGGCAAAGAAAGTTTGTGAGGAAAGGATTTATTTGGCTTAAATGTCCTGATCACAGTCCATTGTGAGCAGGAGGAGCAGGAACTCAAGGCAGGAACTGAAATAGAAGCCAGAGAAGAATGCTTATTTGCTCAATACTACACTCCAAGATGTTTGTCTTTCTCCAGTTACCCAATTCTCAATGTTGGATAGTATAAAACATGTGAAGTGGACAGGAGGAAATGAGCTTCCCTTTCTGTGGCAACTTGTGCAGAGGACAAAGGGCATAACCGGGTGCTGCAATGTGATCATGTTGCACATCTGCAAAAGATAAGGCTGAGTGACTTTCATTGTTTGGAAAATATACTTATTAGGAATAATCACCAAGAAAAGACAAAAATAAAATAACCATAGAAAATAATTCTAAATATTTCCTAATTGAAAAGAACTCCAAAATTACACAACTGTGAAACTAATTCTAAAATGAATAGAAAAGTGTAAATCAAATTATCATGACAGACATTTGTCAGCCAATTTGGCAATGTAACTACCCAGTATTGAATTCAGCCTTAGAGCAATGTGCAACATGTTGCCTCTGACACCCAGCAAGATTTTTATCACATACCTTTGTACTTTTGCTTGGAAACTTCCTTCTCTATAATGACTAACTTCAGATCGCCAAGCCTGTCTGAGTATTTCATTCAATCCTGTAACGTTTTCTAAATTTTTTTATTCTATCATTTTACTTCTTTAAAGTTCTACAACCCACTCTGTTAAAGCAGTGGGATGTACCTTTTTGCAAGCCTCATCTTTATAGCATGCTTACTAAAACGGCTGTCATCATAATGGACTCTCACTGCCTCCTGTTACCACTGAGTAGCCATAACCCAGCTCATTCTCGGGGTTGGCAGTAATACATACTATTGAAATTCAGGACAGGTCACTGTGTTGTATGGAGAGAGATTAGGAATGAATGAAGACAGGTCTAACAGTTTTGAAAGATGGTAAAAGTTTGAGTTTCTCTAGTGCTAAAAGCATAATTGGTTTATCAGACTTAGACTGCTGTGTTTATTAACCCAACAAATGGGTAGTTGGGTATTAACTTTAAATATAGCTTTAAGAAAATGGATGCAATTCATCTTTATTTATTATGATGCTTTAGCACAAAATTTAATGAATTGTCCTTGTGTTTGCAAAGGCAGGACAGAATGGTATAATACAGAAAACGAAGGTCTATTATACCTTTTCTTTATCAGGGGTTTCAATGTGGATAGTTGTCTTATTTATTCTAAAACAGTAGGGGGTGGTAAAAAAAGTTAATGCATACAAAAGAATTACAATCACAGTCACAGCTTAATGAATTTTAGCAATTAAAACATTGTCTCAAATTTGAGGGTGTGTATTTGAAGATTCAACATTTAAATAAGTTGAAAGTGTATTTTTCACTTCAAAAATATGATTTTTTCTTCCTTAGTGTCATTGTATGAGGTATATATAATGCAGAACACTTCCAAGTACTTTTTTAGATACTAAATATGGGAGCTAATGGCATAAGAGAGTTAACAATAAAAATTAAAATATTAAATTAATGTGATACTAAATGTGCAAAACAACATAAAAGATGAGTCTTGACTTTCAGGATAAAGTGGAGTTTAGGGCACACTCATTTATTTTGAATACAGTATTTATAATACCTCATTTGTGTGTACATACAATGTATTTTGATATTATTTACCTTAAAAACTCTCTTAACCCCTCTCAGATCTAATACCTACCTTGCCCCCTAACAACTTGTGTCCTCTCTATAAAATGTTTATTTTATTTTATTTTTTTATGTTCATGGCTGTTTGCCTGAAAACATGTCCGTGTACCATTGTCTGCAATGTTCTTATAGGACATCAGAGGGCATAGTGTTCCCTGGTATTGGCATTACAGACTCTTGGGAATTGCCACATGGTGTGGTACTTGAACCTAGGTCCTCTGGAAGAGCAGCCAGTGCTCTTACCTCCACTGCACTACACTACACTACACTACACACACACACACACACACACACACACACACGACTTACTTTTAACCCACTGAGTATAGTTTGTGCTGTCCATATGCTCCTAGGCATAAGGCTGTCAACCAGAGTGTGGCTGACCTACCACAGGCAACACTCGTAAAGGAAGCTGACCCACTTCTTTCTCCAGAAGCCATCATTGTCAGTCCTTCTGATTTCGGCATGGAGTCCCTCCTCCACCATGCTAGCATTTGTCTTGGCTTCGTCTTATATCCTGATCCTGTGCAAAAAACCTCAACTACTGTTGGGTCCAGGAGCACAGAAGTTCCCACCTTGTTGAAAAAACAGATTTACTCCAGTCCTCCCTAACTTCCAGCTCTTACATTTTTTCAACTCTTTTCTGTGAAGGTCCTTAAGCTTGTGGAGGGTATATAATACAGGCATCCATTTGTAGTTGTCCACTCCACAGTCTTTTTATTCTTTATGCTTTAACTAGTTTTGCATTTCTGTATTAACCAATGTTCAATGCACAAAGAATCTTCTCTGTTGGAGTCAGAATGTTGCACTGACCTATGTGTATAGTGATAAAAATAGAAGGTACAATCATAATTATACATTTAACAAAATAGTAGCTTCACCCTTATGGCCCATAAATTGAGCCATAGGTTCTTGGTCACATTTATAGTACCAGACATGTGTTTCCTCTGCAGAACAATAACCAGTCAGAAAGTGCAGTTGATTATTCCCATAACATTCACATTATCTTGCCATGCTGGCCATCACTGTAGTGCACAGTATTCACAGCTGGGTAAACATGTTGATGACTTCTCTCCCAGCCTCCTGTTTAGCACCTATTGATGAGCTGACCAGCAAGGTGGAAGCTTCATAGTCAGGACCAACTTAATTTCTCCATGTCCTGTGAGCAAACATTTAGCAAAATTGGCTTACCATCAAGTTACAGTGGGTAAAAGTAAAATGTAGATCAATGTCTTGTATTGTTTGGTTTTGTTTGGTTAGATTTTTTTTTTTTTTTATCTTGGAAGATGTCTTCTAGAGATCCTGACCAACAACTCAGAGGAGGTATCTCACTCATGACACTGTTATTCATTTGACAAATCATGACTTCTGAGAAAAGCATTATTTCCTGTGTATGGTCAAGAAAGAAAGATGAAAAGTAAGAATTTTGAGGAATAGGAACTGATTTAGAACACTTTCAGTCCCTCATGAATAAAATGCTGCTCAGTCCAGACTACTGAGCATTTGGAACAGAATTTGTAAGTCTGTTGCTCAGGTGTACTAATATGTCACCGTCCTGTGTTGCTGCAGTTGTCTTTGTGAGCCCTTATCTCATATTCTGTTTGGTGACTGTTTCTCCCATGCTGGACAGAAAAGAAAGCTGAGAGGTAAGACTGCAATACAATCCTGTTAACAAACATGCATAAGAAGACTTCAAAAGAAGACAGAGTAAGAATTGTCTGCTGTCGTGTTACCTAGATACTTGAGGTGTGGGTCAAGTTTAGAATATATACCTCCATCCACAGTGGCATCTGAGCTATTTGATATAGGGAAGATATTTTCACCCCCAAAAGATAGAACTAAGAGGCTGAGAAGCATCCTAGAGGAAGACAAAATAGCATCTGCACAGTTGATGCTCTGTCCATAACTCTTGATAGTAGATACTAATATTTAGCTATTCCTAGTAATAAAATGTCTAATCTAGTAGCCATTCAACCTTAGTGTCCATTGCCTTTTTGTGGTAAGAATATCATACTACTATAAAGTGTCATGGGAGATGGTGCCATTAAAGTCATCAGAACTTGCTCCACCTTTCCGGTCTCTGTGCACCTGAATACAACTCATCTTTGTTTTCTCATCTTTAAAAAAGGATAATCTTTATCTTCAAGTATATAAATGTTGAATTTTAATATGCATGTAAATCATAACCTTGACACATAACTGTTCAATAATTGGTGAACATTTTAATTATTAATTGACTCTACAAACGGATTTCTTTTGAAACACAGGTATGTTATCTCTTCTCATCCTCTTGACAAGCCAGCAGGAGGTACTAAGAGCTTCATGTCATAGAGAATACTAAAACAGAGACACAGGTTCACTCTGCTAGTACATGGCAAAGACAAGATTTAAAGATGTATCTCTGACTCATACTTTCAAATTGTATTATATTTTAGCTTTGGTTCCTATCTGAATAGAGATAGAATCATGCTGTTTAATGTTGTGAAAATTTTTTTTGTAAGTGGAAACAAAATTGTACCAGTTTAACTTATTACATGAGTAAATATGTAATTGGCTCAAATGCATGCAGTAGATTATATGGTAACCTTTGTGCATCTGCTCAATGGGGTCATGCAAAGTATCTCATCTCTTTTTTACATTCTTGTGTGTCTTAGGACCATTAGAATCTTTATTTTTTAATGTATTTGCTTATTTTATGTGTATGGTATATGCCGAGGTGTGCTGCAGGGGTTTCTATAGAAGTCAGAGGAGAACATGAGATACCCTAGAATTTATGTTACTGGCAACTATGAGCTGCCATGTAGGTGCTGATATCTGAACCAGGGTCTTCTGCAAGAGCAACAAGAAGCCTTAATTTCGGGACTATCTCTCCAACCTCTATTCACAGACTTTTAAGGCTATAAAACAATAGACTCAGATCATCAATATCTATCCAAGCAAATTTAGAGAAAAAAATCTTTATAAAGATGGCATCCAGTATTACATGAGGCAAGTTGTATACATGTGATTATCTGTACCTTATTTGCTTTTTTGATTTATATTGGTTGGAAATAATCACTACTATTGATACTTTTCCAAGATGCTTTTGTTCATCACAGTACAAGTTATGTGAAACCAACTGATTGGCTTAAAGTGTATTCATTGCACTTACTGATGGTTGGAGAGAGGTGTATCTGGTTCCCCTCCAGCTCTAAGTCATTCTGTGTTTCTACTTTAAACATAGATAACACTTCATAACTCTTTATCTATTACTCTGTTGACAAGGCAGGGATATCGTAATGTTTCATAGAACTCAGTATACATTCATAGTTAATCTGACAGGTTGGAGCAAAGGGACCAGCTCCAACAAGATGAAAAGCAATAAGAATGAATAAAAGATCTGCATTTATATTCAAAAATCAATTATGGACATCCAACATTTCTTTCTGAAGCTACCATGGGAATGTAAAGTTGTGTCAAATTTTGACATGTGACAGAAAATGAGAATGACTCAATTTCATTGGAATGTAGCCTCTCAAGACAGACACAGAGATTTCTGAAGCAAGTCAGTTCTGAGATGGACATTTTAATATTAGGTAGATTAAGCTAGAAAATTAAAATATTCCTTTTTATTAAATTTATTCATTTATTTTATATCCCTATCAAAGTTTCCCCTCCCTTCTCTTCTCCTATTCCCCCGGCTCCCCTTCTTGACCCCACTTCCAATCCATTCCTGCTCCCTTTCTGTTCAGAAAGGGGCAGGTCTCCCATGGCTGTCAACAAAGCATGGCATATCAAGTTGAGGTAGACCTAAGCTCCTCCCCTTGTCTTAAAGATGGATAAGGCAGTCAGACATGAGAAATAGGTTCCTGGAAGCCAAACGAAGTGTGAGAGACAGGCCCTGCTTTCACCACTAAAATCCACAAGTATTCCAAGCTACACAATTGCTGCAGATATATAGAGGGCCTAGGTCAATCCCATGCAGGCTCCCTAGCTGTCAGTTCGGACTTTGTGAGCTCCCAATGAGCCCACATTAGATGTTTCCATGGGTTCCCTTGTGATGAACTTGATCCTCCTGGCTTTTTTGCAGATGATAAAATACATAATCAACCCTAAAAATTATACCAGGAAACTCTGGCAACTGATAAACACCTTCAGGGAAGTGGTTGAGTAGAAGATTAATTTTTAAAAATTCAGTGTCCCTCCTATATATAAACAATAAACAGGCTGAGATAGAAATGAGGGAAACCAAACCCATTACAATGGCCACAAATAATATAAAATATCTCCAGGCAACTCTAACCAAGCAAGTTAAAGACCTGTATAACAAAAACTTCAAGTGTTTTAAGAAAGAAATTAGGTAAGCTATCAGAAGATGGAGAAATCTCCCTGGTTCATTGATGAATAGAATTAACATAATAAAAATGCCATCCTGCCAAAAGCAATCCATAGATTCTTTACAGACCTGGAAAATACAATATTCAACTCCATATAGAAAAACAAAATACCTGGAGCACCAAAGCAAACCTGTACAATAAAGGAACTTTCCAGGCATCACCATCCCTGATTTTAAGATCTGCTATAGAGCTATAATAAAAACAACTAGGTATTGGCACATTAGTCTAAATGAAGTCTTGGAAATTATGAGTTGTAGACTTTACTGTAGGAGAGATTATCATGAGAGTACTATGATTTTTGAAACATCAATGCTAAAAATGATTTCAGGATTTTGCTTTGTTTTGTCTTGTTCTGTTTGAGACAGTGCCTCACTGTGTAGTCCGGCCTCTCCTGGATCTCACTCTGCAGACCAGGCTGGCCTTGAATTCAGAGACCCATCTGCTTCTGCCTCACAGGTGCTATAGTTAAAGATGTCCACCACCATGCCCAGGCTATTTCAAGGAATGGAAGGAGTGAGGAAAGTGAGGAAGGAGGAGAGGCAGGAAGAAGTGGAGGGAGGAAAGAAATAGGAACAATGAGAAGGTAAGATGGGCGGGCTGGAGGAGAGGAGAAGTGCAGGGAGCAGATGTGGGGAGGAAAGGAAAACGGACAAGGCAAGTGAAGAGATGGGTTGGAGGGTTAGAGAAAAGAAGAAAGAAGAATGGAGGGAGAGGAGAGAAGGGTAGAAGCAGGGCCTGCCATCAGCATGGACTTACAACTTCCATGACAGGGTAGCCTTAGATCCTCATGGCTTCCATAATAGTAATCTACATTTTATTCTAATTTCATCAATAATTTACACAGGTCACATCTATGGGATGTATTAGATTACACATAGTGTCTCATAAACTTTCTATTTAATTTTTTTCAACTTTCTTGACTAATTAGCATTGCAGAGAAATAGAAGGTCCTGAGGATCCTGTCACTTCTATGTACTAGCATTATCTGCACACTCATTTGAGGCTCACACTGGTATAGGATGCACACTTCAACTCACAGTCTTACCTGAACTGTACAAAGTGGGGAAAATTCACCCATTCTCATTTTCCTGGCAGAATTGCAGTCAAGGACAACTAACCCATTCCAGTCCTTATCCGCAACAATCCCAAAGTCATGTTCAGAAACAATTCATGTGCAAAACACTGGATGCCATATACTATATTATTATAATATATTATATTATGTCAGGTACTATCTTATTATATATTGTTAATGTCAGAGAAATAAGCAAAAGCCATTAATAAGGGCCAACACCTTTTGTATTTTAGTGAGAATAACAGGATGTCAACAGGATTTCCCACAGTTACACAATAGGAGCATCATAGTAATATAAGATAAAATGACCATGTTTACTTTGTGAGTCCTGGACACTGGCAGTCTTTCTGAGTGACAAAACTGATCTATTGTTTAAGTGAATTGCCAGCCCCAGAATCCTAAGTTTAAATTCAGAAACTATCATCCACTGATGAAGTGCTGATATAATAAAATTTTAAATGGTACCCCTCAAATTTTCTATGTAAAATGTTCAGACTTCTACCAAATTTCCCTTTACTTCTTAAGGATATTAAAATGTAGCTTATGAATAATCTATTTCCACAATTATAGTGGGATATTTAAACAATTTCTTAAATGGTATGATAGTATAAAGATTACCATATGATTTCCAACCATAATATTATAAGGAAAATTAGGTGTCTTTGAGTTTGACAGAAATGCCCTCTCTTATTTCTTATGTTCTTCAATGCAGAAGGCTGGGTGCCAGTCACTTGTGGCCACATAACCTTCCACTGAGACAGTGACATATGGGTTTTATCCTGTGAATTAAAAGAATTAAAGTCATCGTCAATAAGAAGATAATTTAGAAGAGTGTTTTATTATAAATTCATAAGTGATGGCTGAAAATAGAAAAGACAGTATTCCTGGAGAGCAGGAATGGGTCCCCAGAAAGAGGGCCCTATCAAGCTGAAAATCTAGAAGATATTTTTAATGAACTGATGGCAGATACTAGGTTGATGTAGAAGACATATTTAATCTAGTTGATCCACCCATAAGGTGCTCAAGTGCCTTCTCTTAGTTTTGAACACATGCTTTTTGAACACATGAACATAGATGCTCAGCTCACCATACAGGCTTCTTTAGGAAAGAGAGATAATGAGAAAAAAGATTCCTGGTATCCTTGACAGGATGGAACCAAGGACAATCTTTCTTCTGCCCAGGTGCAAAAGACTTGTGTGGTCACTTCCCCAAATTCTCAGATGAGTTTCTGTCAGTGTAAGCAGGCAAAGAGAGCAAGTGCTAGGAAGCCCACAGAACAGCTTTGGGGCTCCATCGGGTAGGCCAGCCCCACTGAAATGTATCTGGAAATTCATTTAACACATACAGTTTATGCAGCCAATACCACAGGAAATTGACAATTATAAATATTTCATATGTAACAGACCTTTAAATATTTGTGTTGCATGCATGACTTTTAACCACACACACACACACACACACACACACACACACACACACACACACACACAAGAAGTGGAGATAAAAGGCAATCAGACTACTTTGTGAGAAATACAAGTATCCTACCCAGATGTTAGAAGATGGCTCCATCCACTTCTTTTTTTTTTTTCTCTCCTATGCACCTGTTAACACAGATAAGAGCTACTCAAAGTTAGTTGAGTCTCTATATTTAGCAACAGATCAACTTGCTATCGATTAGTGCCTAATTTGAAATCATTTGAATTTAAACATCTAAATCAGAAAAGATGACTCAGGGCACTACTTTCCTTATCATTGGTGCTCTTAATCAGTTTCTTTCAGTTTCTATGTATAGCAGATGTGAATTTTATTTCTTAAATCACTTGCTTCTTAAAGGAAATACTTGAAAATACTTTTCTCTCCCTCTACCAGAAAATGTATATATATAAATTCAGTGTATAGCAAAGCCTTCTTTCCAGCCTTTTTTAATGTGTCATTTTTAGCAATATCTGAGGAGAAATGCCATCTAGAAGCAGAAAGGATGGATCTGTGATATCTCTGTTCTCCCTTTATTTCTAGTCCATCCTCTTTTTGCTATAATAAGAAGAGATAATGATGAAAGTGTCAATGTTTAGGCTTCTAAAATATCTATTCATGAAGATGGTCTGTTAGAATATTTGCTTAGTATGCATGAGGCCTTGGACTTATCCAGCATCTTCCCATAAAACACAGTTTCTTTATTTTAAATGAAAAAAAAATATGTCCAGAAGGATTATTCAGCAGGTAAAGTTTCTTGGTACCAAGCCTGATGCTCAGCAGGTAGAAGTGCCTGCTACCAAAGCCTTCTGATCTAAGTTTGATCCCTGGATCTCACAGCTGGAGAGGGGGGGGGAGAGGGAGAGAGAAAGAGAGAGGACTGCTTTGTGTTGCTGCGGACATCCAGTTGCATATCATGGTTCACATACACCTATGTATTCATATTTCAGACACACAATGAAATAAATAACATAATTTAAAAATAAAATAGTTATAGTGAAAGCTTTATTACTTATATGTTTGATGAAAGCTATGTTCTAGTCAGTTCTTTAGCCTGGATTGCTAAAACAGAGTACAATGACCGAGAAAAACAAATCCTACAATCAAATATTTTTTTCTTTCTAAGAAAACCCATGGCACACACATGTACTCCTTATTTCTGATTTCCGTGTGTAGTATTTGAAAACATTTGGATCTTGCTGTTGCTTTGCAAATCTGTTACTTTAAGGCATGTCTTGGAAAATAATTATCAGTTCACTATTCTCATGAGCTAATAAAATCATGTTGCAAATCACAGATTGTTTACTTAAGACCACAGTCACTAACTACCCATTACCTTTGCAAAGAATTAATCAAAACTTTAGGAGGCAGTTTTCTGGTTTCTCCCCAAATCAGTTTGTCAGTTACATTTATAAACATTGAATCTATATGTTTATGTATTTTGATGTGAGAAATAATGTAAGTAAAAGCATTTTGAACAAAAAAAAATCTCAAACCACCTAAAACTACCCTCATTGCCATGAGAACCCATTGTTTCATCTTTTATATTCAGATTAGTACTTAACTGGTACTACTGGGTCTGTTCTTAATATACTTAAACACACACACACTCACACACTCTCACACACACACTCACACACACACATACACACTCACACACACATACACACACACACATATACATTCACACACATACACACTCACACACACATACACACACTCACACACACATACACACACATATACACATTCACACACACATATACACACTCACACACACATACACACACATACATACACACACTCATACACACACATACACACACACTCACACATATACACATTCACACACACATGCACACACACTCACACACACACACGAGGTTTAGGCAATTTTTCTTTGATATTCAAGAGTATAGCAATCCTTTTATTAAGTGATACATATTAAGAATCAACACTATCCCAGATGTCAGGTGGGAGATTTGAATTGGGTAGTCAAGTGGTAAGAAACGTGAGTAGCAAATAAAAAGGAACTCAAAGATTATGCTTCAGGTCTGAGAAGTGAAGCTAATGAAGCCAGCTTTCATTTTTAAAGGCATAATTTAGATTGTTAGATAAACAGCTAAAAATCTATCAGCAGGGTTTTGTACTTGGAAAGACTTGGAGCTCTATAAATTATTATACTCCTGAAATACACCCTATGCATAAAAGCTAAAATAGCCATACTATCAAATTAAAAAATGGATAGAATTCTCCTGCCTGTGAAAGTGTGTGATGACCACAACTGGATTGCTGTGAGTACTGCACACTTCATACTTGACAAAAATGCTTAATCTAGGGCCCCCCATTCCTTGCTGCATTCTTGTGGAACAAAGTTCACCCTTAATGAGGGGATGAGTGGGCGAATAAAATGCATAGTCAAGTTGTGTTGTGCTCAGTGGTGTTTTGTTGATAATCCCTTCACAACTGGGAGCATAAGCCCTATGGTTTCAGAAGCCAGAGGAGCTGAAGCTGCAGGGGAGCCATTTATCAGGCAAGCTTACACGATCCACAGCCTTGGTAGTCATGCCTCTGTGCTAGTTCATTTAATGCTAGAGACTATTGAGTGCAGCCAAGTTCCTGTTCTCCTCAATTTAGCATTAGATTTTCACATTTATATGCAACAGGTTTCCATGAGATTAGGAACCACCAATAGCTACTAGTTTATAAATCAGTCAGTGTTGGAATAGAGCCATGAGCCATTAAGGACTCAGGATTTGGTAGTTGTGGTGCATGCTTAGACATCCATCATGTATGTTTCAGGGGTTACAGCATCCATCCTGCTAACCACTCTATATACAACAGGACTGTTGTTCAACTGGCCAGTCCAGGAAGTGAAGTTAGAGAAGTCACTGTATTCACTAGAATGGTAGCTTTATTTTTTTTTTTTTCTTCACAAATCCCGTAGGAGTTAGCAGTAGTCATTTGAAAGAAAAAAATCATGTATACTGGGGGATGATCATTTCTTCTTGTAAATAAACTAAAACTTTTATAATGAAATGTGACTGTTTTACTACCAATTATAATGAATAATATTGGCATTTGTAATATATATCACACTGAGAAAATTTGGTGACATAGATGGTATAAATGAAGAGAAGTAAGAACCATGTTTAGTATGGTAGACAATTTAGGATTACCTTTGCAACTGCTCCTCAAAATTAGGATTTTGATCATGCCAACTGCTTTGTCTTCAAATTCATGCAAATACCAAAATTTGTTTTAAAATAAACCATATTTAAGTGCTACTAAAACCTTAATGTTTTATTTAATGATTTGGGCATAATTCTAATCTTCTCTAACATCATATTAAAATATTATGCAGCAAAAATAGTTCCTTGATTTCCTTAGTTATCTTCTACACTGCAGATTTATCAACTATTTTCTTGGGAGCTCAATCCCCAGCACTGTATGAATTGGCCTTGTGGCACATATATTAGGATATGGTGGTGCATACTTGTGCTCATAGACCTTGAGAGGTTGAGACAGACATAGCAGAAAGCCAGGGTCATCCTCTGCTACATTTAGAGTGCAAATATAGTCTAAGCTGCATGAGACCTACCTAAACATGTAATCAAAACCATAATCACATATTAGATGCAGCCCAGTCTTTTGTGCTCCTGAATGGTGAGCATTGCTCAGGTAGATTACAGCTACTGGGGCCTTCCTCCAGAGTTCTGAAGAACAAAGCAATGGCTTATAGAGTTAAGTGCTTTGATGGAGCCATTTATACCAAGTTAATAAAAGCAGAAAGCCATTTAAATGCCTTAAGGGAAGAAAGGGTCTATCTATCAACAAAACAACAATTTAGACAAAGTAGCTACTGTCAATAAATCTAAAAGCAATATTCTGAGTAATGAGAAGCAATTACTGGAATGAGTGGTAGCAGATTCTCTCTGGAGGCTTAGTTTTGCCCTTTGCCATTAAAAGGCAGTGTGGTCTTGAAAAAAAAAGTCACTCATTTTAAGATGAAATGAGAGATCCCTCTTGCCACTACCAATGGATCACAGATATCCAAGTTGCATGTCTCATGGGTTCCAGACATCCTGTCCTAGTATTTGAGGTGGATAATGTTGATCATATAGTAAAATCAAGTGCCTGGCAACTGACAGCAGGGCCCCACTGTTGGAAACAACAAAAGTGACACAACTTATTGAACATGAAAAGGCCAAGCTGGTGTCTACATAGAGACTTCACCCTTAAGTTTAAAGTCCTAGAATATTTGATACAGGAAAGTACTGTACATACTACCAAAAGAGATACATAAAAATGCCAACCCAGCCTTCCTTTTGATCAATAATAGTGTTCTGATAGATATGCTGTAGCAATGGTGACACAGAGCTGTGGGAATAACCAACCAATATCTGATTGGACTTAAGGCCCATTCCACGAGATATAGCCCACATCCAACATTTTCTTGAGGGACCAAGACTCAGAAACTAGAGAGCCCAATGATCTAGGGTAAATCTAAACACTACTATTCTAAAAAAGAATGATAAATGTAAAAATAAAATTACTCCTAACGACATCTAGTACTCATAGAACAGTGCCTTGCTCAGTCATCATTAGAGAAGCTTCTTCCTGTAGCATAAAGGAACAAATACAGAGACCCACACTTAGATATTATACAGAGAGTAAGAGACTTTGGGACATTCAGCCCTAAATTGAGTATCTTCATCAAATCTTTCCGCTAAGGCCTCAGAGAATTCCTGAGGAAAAAGGAAATTTAAAACTCAGATGAGATAAAGGATGCCAAGAAATCAAGGCCTTTAAATCAATATCATCAAAGGTCAAATGAACCCACAGAGACTGAGGCAGCATGCACAGGGCCTGTGCAGGTCTGTACCAGGTCCTCTGCATTTTTATTATGGCTTCCAATTTACTGGGGTTTTGTTGTTGTTGCTTTTTGTTTTTGTTTGTTTGTTTTTTATAAATGGATTCCTGAGTGTGAGAACAAGTGCATCTATTTCTTCTGCCTCTTCTTGGGCTCTTTTTCTTTTGTTGGTTTGCTTTGCCCAACTCTGAAGTGATAGGTTTTATTTATTTCATATTGTTTTATAGTTCCTTAGATGCTTCTGACAAGACATGAGAAGGGAGTGGATTCATATGGTAGAGGAGATGAGTAGTCACTGAAAGAGTAGAAGAAAACAAAACAACTATCAGGATATATGAAGGGAGAAAAATGTACTTTTCAATAAAAGGAAAAAATAAGAGGTAAGAATAAACACCATGGATCCCATTCCTCCTATAGGAACACCTGATTCAGTCTTGATGTTAGGGGGAGGAAACTGGATCTGCCAGGAGTGGAGGCTGAACTAAGCAATATTGGGACCTTGGGACCTGCTGCCCATGCTGGGGAGGAGATGGGGAGATGTAGAGAAGAGAGAGTGACTGGAGGGATTGGGATGGGGAAGGGACCTTGAATAAGTATCACCGTAAAAACCCGCCACCAAGAGGTATGTTTTAAATAAGGTTTATTTTGTTAGAATCACTTACAAAAGGAGGTTTTAGCAACGCGCCAAGCCGCTGTACCGACCCGCAGCCTCACCGCCAGAGACCGGAAAAACCCGCCTCTCTCCCAGCGCTCCGCTTCCGTCTCTGCAGGTGCTGTCTCAGAGACCATGCCCTTCCCATCCCTGCGCTTCGCTGCAACCCCCACACCTGTACAATCCATGATTTCCCACTACAAATAAGGATATACACAGATAGAAAATATGACTTTATTAATAATAAAAAATGAGAGAAACAAAAGAATAAAGAGAGATCAGCTTACAAGGAGACATCTTTATTAAATAAGAAGAAGGAAAATGTGCTGATCTAATGAAACAGTAAAAAGATAGTACCACGTAGCTCTCTGAAGCACACCAGCACAGGTGAAATGTGCCCAACAGTGACTTCATCCTCATTTAGCTCCAATAGACTACTGTGGAAGTTCCAATGTGCACCTCTCTGCTGAAGGTTTAATCTGGTGGGTCTGCCAGGAGCTAGGGTATTGGGAAGAGACAAAGTCTTAGAAAAAGCTTAGTATCAGTCCTCTAGCCTCAGTCTAATGGAGCCACTATGGAAATGAGTGCAGACATCTCTCAAAACACTAAAAATAGAACTACCCTCTGATCTAGCTGTACCACTGCTGTTTATATAACCAAGTAGACTCCACATTAAACCATTGATACCTGTGCACTGATAGTTATTGTTGCTCTATTTCCAAAAGCAAAGAAATGGAATGAGCCCAGATATTCATTTAACAAATGGATAATGAAAGCAGGGCACATTTACACTATGGAATTTTATTCAGCAATAAGGAAAGACACACTAAATAATTTTGTAAAAAATGACATGGAACTAGATAATATATTATATGAAGCAACTGAAACCCAAAGAGAATAACCATGCACATGTTCTTTTGATAATATCCTATCTTGAATTTTTTTTCTATATATGTATATGGGAGTGGTTGTGGATGAGAACTCAAAAATGGTTATGAGAGGGGATGAGGCATTCCATGTGTGGGGAGGGTAATAGAATGCATTCAGTTTGAAGATAAAATTAGAAAACTGGTAGTAGATGGGTAAAATAGGGACAGGGAAGGCAAAAAGGTGGGGGTGAAGAATAAAGTGTCAACCAAAAAATATAAATAGTAACCAAACGTTAGTTATGTGATTTTCCACATCTTGTTAGGAATGGATAATATTAATCTAACTTTGCCTGTCTCTTCATTCTTGACAATAAAATACACACAGCTACTTGTGGGTAAACAGTAAAAGCAAGAAATTACATGGTATCTGCACGTAGATCTTAGGAAGGCAATGCTCCAAAATGATTCAGAAATACAAATATATTATTTCATGATTGTGTACTCTGAAAGAATCACAATTTAAGATGGGAATAGTCAGCACTGAAATAACTGGTGGTTGCTCATAAGTTATAGTCAAATGGGAACTGTGCATTATGTGGCCAAGGAGGGTATTTTCAGTAGAGTAAAAATTAACATATAGAAAATGCTAAAGATTGGAAGACAAAACAAAAACAAAAACTCAGAGTCCAAAGTTGGGTTATAAGCTATGGTTAAGGCCTGCTGAGCCAGGCTAGGCCGACTATGCCAGGAAGATTGCATAATGCTAGCAGAACAACAAGATTGGAATGCTTGACTGCCATTTGGCCTTTATTTTTCTATCAAAGGAAATGTTCTTCACACTGGAAAAAGCAGAATAAACACAAATAAGATGAAACTGCCTGCCCTGTAGGTGAGAAATAGTTGGAGCTTGTCCTTAGACACTGAATGCTTCCCATGGCATGTCCATGTGAATTCCAGGTTAGAGTAATACACTTTCACTTTGTACAGTATTTATAGTCTCAAAGTTCATACACTTTTGATAGTTTTGAGGAAGCAGAATGGTAGAACACGCATATCATGCTACCAGAAGGAGTAAGAAAGTAAGAGTCAGTGCTGAGCACTCTCAGTGTCTGGGTAGGAAGAACCTGTGGCTGCTCAGTAGATATAGTGACAGAGATGAACAAAGCATCAGAACTTAGAACTTTGAACTGTAGCAGGAAGCCTACGGTGAAGTTTTACCAATTTAAAAACATGTACTTTGTGTATGCATGACCTGGAAACATTTTAAAGGGACATGATCCTATTCTGATCACAAATTCACTACAGACAAACTTTTCTGTTTTAATTGCTGTTCTCTTGATTTGAACTGATCAGATACTGCAATTTGAGTAATTGAAGCACATTCTTAATTCACCCGTTATAGCTAAAATGAGAATTGGGTCTGGGACTTTATCTGAAGATGTGAGATTTATCACATATCATAAATTTATACTTGATTATACAATATTCTTCAATTTTAACCATGAGGTAAATGAAAATATAGTGTCCAAACACCAGCAATTCTTCAGTGGAGAGTGCACATAAGCATAGCTCCAGTGGTCACAACCATCATTCTTCATGGTCTACTTACATAGAATTATCCTCAACAACACATTCAAATTTCAGTGACCACGATTTATGAATTGTCACTGACTGTGTGAAGTACAAATTTGTAGTTTCCCTTCAGTTCACAAATCAGGAAGATAGGTGTACATCCTGATCAGTGACTAATTACATTAATTCTTGTGACAGCCATTAGTGGTTGGTCACTCTACATCTGTTATTTGGTTCAGGCACAAACATGAAAACATGTGGGGTTTACAATAAGTACTATTTAATCTATCCTGTGAAATATATATATATAAAGATAGATATACAGAAGAGAGATACATAAATGCATAAATAGATGATAGATATAAAGATATTATATGTGTGTATATATTATTTATTTGCTTTGATTTTTGTACCAGAAAATTTATGATATTAGTAATTAAGTCAGTTTACAAGAGAATTCTAAGGAAAGTCTTGTGATGAAATAATACAATAACATGTCTAGATAAATTAAATACAACGGGGATAAGCAGTGAATATGAGACAATGTAACCTTCAGGTAAAACTAAAGTGGAAGCTTTAATACATATGCACAAAGAATGTATTTGTTAGCATTAGAATGAAGAACAAAAATGGAAGTGGGAAATCCATCAGCTATCCAACTAAGACTTGCATTAGAAGAGTCTCCTGGCTGGCTGTGGAAATACAAAACTCAGCTATCAAGTATCCTCATACTGTTCAGTGCTGTGATAAAACCTTTGGAGTCAACTCACCAAGAATGTTTCTTATCAATTAATCAAGGCCATGGAAATATGTGGTCAGCCCAGCAATGATTTATTGCTAAGTAACTCATTAACACCTGCTAATCAGACTTGGTCCCTGTGAGGCTGGTAATGTGAATCAAAGATAGGGAATGCTCAATGTACTGACAAGATATAAGAATAGTGGCCAGTGACTGTTCTGTCCTAAAACCATCAATACAACATTCAATCCATACCAACCCTCACAGATCATTCACATCTTTCTGTGGTTACTAAATGATCTTTACAGACTTACTAATTATCTTTGAATGTTCTGAGTTATTTCAAGTATTTATCCTCCATGAAACCCTAAGTCTAAGGAGAGTATTAGTAATATTTCTGTATTACAAATTCTAGTTGTATTAAAAGGAACTCAGAGTCAGATATTGGGGAAAGGCTGAAATATCAAAGAAAGAAACACCACAGTCAAATCTCACCCAGCTATCTTCCAACTTCCTCAGCCTCCCTCCTGGTCATTTCTAATGCCAGCTATTTTCCTAAGCATGCCTTAAATACCTTCTTCTCCCAGCTGTATCCCATCCAAGTTAAGATTAAAGGCAGGAGCTACTCTATTTGGTAGTCAGCCTTGAATTTACAGAAACACAGAATGATCTCTGTCTCTGGATTTATGGGATTAAAGGTGAAGATCACTACTCCCAGCTTTCCCAGTGCTGGGATTAAAGGTGCATGCCATTGAAGCCCAGCTTTTGTCTTTGTGCTCATAGAGATCCTCTGGAACCCTGGAACTCTCAGGGATCCAAAATGATCTCCCAAGTCATGTGACTAATGGAATGTGCTACTCTGTCTAGTTTAACTGTGGGTTAATCTCTTGATATTCCAGGTTTTTATTAAATATGTAATATATTACCATTTATTTCTTTTCCCCAAAGATTTTAAGCAACAGACTCAGTGTCTGCAGACATAAACAAGCCTATCCAATCAATAAATATTTTTGATAGTATATAAAAGATAGTTATTGTGCACTTCCATTATGAATGTGTTGAGAAGGGGTTAACAAAGGATGAATCAAGAGTTAACATACTTTCCCCACAAGCATGTACTGGGGACTTCAGTCTATAGCTCCAATGTAAACAGCTGGGTGTTGTTGTAGAATGTTTTTCCCTGCCCGTTTGGGGTCCAGAAGTTTTGTACCTGGCGCGGCCTACGGCCGCAACTTTTATCCCCCACAGAAATGAATCACACACTCATATCCTTTATACTGTTTGGCCCATGTCTTAAGCACATTACTAGCTAGCTCTTTCATCTTAATTTAACCCATTTTTATTAATCTTTCCACCACATGGCCCACAGCCCGTGGATCACCTGAAATCCTACATGCTGCTTCTCCAGGGGATGTATTGAGAGTGGCAAACTTCACCCTCCTTCTCCTACCTGGCTGCCTCTGATTCTCCACCCACTTCTACAGTGCTGTGCATGGGCCAAACAGTTCTTTATTTACATCATACAGAAAACATTCTACCACAGGGTGTGGTGTCAACACTGCTGTAATCATAACTGCTGTAGAGGCAGAGAAAGGATTCCCAGGGGCTTCGGGCTAACAAGTTTAGCTTTATCAGGAAATCTTGGGCCCTAGTGAGAGACATTGTCTTAAAAATAAGAAACATAGTTCCTGTGAAATAACATCTTAGAATGACTTCAGTGTTCCACACACATTTGTGCACACATGAAAATACACATGCATGCCTGTGTGCATACATGTGCATGTGTGTGCCTGGGCATACACAAGCATGCATACATTCATGTTAAAATGTGCACACTGAACTTCATAGAAAAGAAAGTGGGAAATACCCTCCAAAGAATTGGCATAGGTGACTAATTCCTAAATATAACACCAGTGGCACCGACACTAAGAACAACAATCAATAAATGGGACCTCCTGAAACTGAGAAGCTTCTGTAAAGTCAAGGACACAGTCAATAAGACAAAATGACAGCCTGCAGAATGGGAAAAGATTTTTACCAACCCTACAAGTGATAGAGGACCGATCTCAAGAATATATAGAGAACTCAAGAAACTAGAGCCCAAAACCTTGAATAACCCAATAAAAAATGGGGTTCAGAACTAAAATAGAAAATTCTCATTAGGCACTTGAAAAAGTACTCAACATCTTTAGCCAGCAGAGAAATGCAAATCAAAACTATTTTGAGATACCATCTTACATCTATCAGATTGGCTAAGATAAAAGACACAGATGACAGCCTATGCTGGAGAGGTTGGGGAGCAAGGGGAACACTCCTCCATTGTTGGTGGGGGTGTAAACTTGTTCACCACTCTGCAATGCAGTATGGTGGTTTCTAAGAAAACTGGGAATCTAACTCCCCAAGGATCCAGCAATACCACTTTTGGCCATATACCCTAAGGATGCACATTCACACTTCAAAGGTGTTAGCTCAACTCTGTTCATAGCAGTATTATTAGTAATAGCAAGAACCTGGAAACAACCTAAGTGCCCCTCATCTGAAGAATGGATTAACAAAATTTGTACATTTACACAATGGAGTACTACCCAGCAGTAAGAAAAAATGATATCCTAAAATTTGCAGGCAAATGGACGGATTTGGAGAATATCCTCCTGAGCGAGGTATCACAAACCCAAAAAGATAAGCAGGGGATGTACTCACTCATTAGTGGACTCTAAACAAAAAGCAAAAAGCAAAGCATGTCCAAGCTGCACTGAACAGCTTGGAATCTGAAACACCTTGGACTGGCACCTTGCAACCCATTCCCTCCAGAGGAACACCTGACCCAGTCTTGATGTTGGGGTGAGGAAAGTGGATCTGCCAGGAGTAGATGCTGAACTAAGCCATATTGGGAACTTGGGACTTCCTGCCCTTGCTAGAGAGGAGATAAAGAGATGCGGAAAAGAGAGTGTGACTGGAAGGGGTGGGAGGGGGAAGGGAGCTTGAACAAGGATATACACGGATAAAAAATATGACTTTATTCATAATAAAAAATAAATAAAATAATAAGAAATTAACCCATCCAAAGTGTTAAAATGGTTAAAAAAAAGTTTGTTGATAATTTCATGAAATTTACGAACAGGGAAATTGTGAAATTTTGCTTTGACATTTGTATGAAATATATTTTAGATGAAAGATACAGTAAAGTGAATGGTGAAATACAGACAAGATTCTTGTTTGAGGTATGATGTTTATGTATCTCATTTAAAATCATAATGTATAATTAAGAAATGCAGATTAATAGTCACCTATGGTAACCAAACTTAAAGTCATGTTAGTTATGTTTCTGTAAGTATACAAAGATGCATTTCAATTAGATAGGTAGTCTTCACACACTTTAAAGACCTACAGAATATGGCATTTAAAATATTTCAAGAACTTAGACTTTTTTGGTCAGTGAGACAGGTCTGCTCCTGGCAGCACCAATGTACTTCAAGAGAATAATGGGCATTGAACAAACTTCATGTGGAATTTACTTTGTGGCAACAGTTAGCCACTGGACAAGGAACTGTTCTTGTATTTACTGCTTGTATAAACTGGACATGCAGATTCCATAAGAAAGTGACTTCTGAACTTTGGCAGAACAAGCCAAGATGGTCCCTTAGATTCTTTCTCTGTAGAGAAAATTGCCAGGCATCCTTCAGGACACAAGGAGAAGTGACTGACAGACTATGCCAGATTTCCTGTGTGCCAGGGACTTTGGGCTTATAGGCTAAAGATGGATGCCCCAGCGTTACAAACTAACCTTGGGGGACTGTCCAAGCAGACAAATATCATCTCTGTCATTTTTAAATTTTAGAAGTTTTTGTACTTCCTGCTTACTTGGGTAATATTATATCCTTCTGTGGTCTTTCATGTAGTTGAGGATTTGATAATTACAGGTATAGTTTTTCTTTGTTATTTTAAAAGGCATATTAGATATGATCTAGATTCACAAGGATAAGGTATACAATAGAATATTTTCTATAATTTTATTAATTACAAACAGACTAGATATTGTAACTGTAATAATTCTTGTTTGATAGTTGTTTTGTTATATGTAATTTTGCTAGGTTGAAATTGAAACCTTCCTTTTTTGATGAGACAGAAAAGAGGAAATGATGTGGTGATGTCTGTATGCTGTGAATATTATTCTTTGAATAACTGTTTTGGCCTGTGTAGAACGTCATAGAAGTATGTGGGGAAACTGAGGTACAAGTAGGAGGAGTGTAGAATTAGACAGACTAGATTCATCCACTAAAGAAGAACCATGTAAGGAACCTAGGTGAGCAATGGGCCAGGCCATGAGGCCAGACAGTGTAGCGGGAAATCAAGAACTATACATGTAAATAGATCGCGTCAAAAAGCTAGAGACAAAAGGGGCATGGTAGACTAAAAAAGATCTCAAAAATAAACCTCCAAAAAAAAAAAAAAACAACAAGACAAAAAACCGATATTCTCTCGCAAGAATTCCAAACCAATTACACAAGTTTTCAGACTGATAACGTGACTTCCAAAAATAGGCGGTGCCGGGCCAGCAGGAGAGTTCGGCGGTGTGACACGTTACAACTTTATCCCTTAACTTTCTCTTAAAACCTTCTCTATTTTATAAGTGATTCTCACAAAATAAACCTCACAGCCAGTTTTTACCGCGATAAGACAGATTAATGGAAATGGGTTGAATTAAGATGAAAGAGCTAGCTAGCAATGTGTCTCAGACATAGGCCAAACATGATGAAATTAAATATATATTACATATATATATATATATGGAGAGAGAGAGAGAGAGAGAGAGAGAGAGAGAGAGAGAGAGAGAGAGGAGAGAGAGAGAAGAATTATCAGGTGAATTCCAGAGTGTTACTCTTATTAAATTTTGATCCTGGATGTATGTTTTTTTCCTATTTAGATAACCAACTATCACAAATTTAACAGCTTACAACAATACAGATTTATTGGAAATTTTGTAAATGAAAGGTCACTCTCCTGAACTCATTCTTGAAAAAGGAAAATCTTACAGGAATAAAGTTAGATGCTTGGTATGTGCATATTGCCAGGAATATTCCAGTTATTGGCAGAGTTCATTCCCATGTTTCTGTAGCACAAGAACCTTATGTCAGTGCTGTGGATTGGGGTTAGTTGGCTGGATTACCTTCTTCTCAAAGTTAGAAATAAGGACTCCCATTCTTTTCATAACTCTGACTGCTTTGACAGCTTCTTCTGTGTCATATGCAGCCTGCTATTGTCACCAAGAGAAAGCTGTCTACTTTTACGAGCTTGTATAATCAAACTGTGTCTGCCCATGTAATTTAAGCTAGCCTCCCTATTTTAGTGACCATTAATTAGATCAAAATATATAGCATTTCCTTTAATGGAACATATCCATGAGTCATAGCAATCTGGTCAAGACTGTCTTTGAGAAGCAATTCAGTTTCTTACAATTAGTGACGGGCTTCTGTGCTTTGAAGCACTGAGAGTTGCTGGTCTATAGGCATAAGACATATGAAATACATCTCCAAATATAGTGGGAAATACATAGATTTGCTCATTTTCTGTGTAGTCAGGAAGAGTGTGAAATTAAGAAGAGATCAAAGGTTACATTAAACCTGTAAGTAGATACTACCATGTAGTGGCATCTTTCTTTAGCAAAGAACATGTGTCTAAGACAGATTAGGTTTCCTTTGCTCATAACTATTTTTAACTCAGTTCAGAACTGTCTCTGAGGATATCTGAAACTTCACTGCTTTTTAAGACTCTAAAGAAGAATTGTTTCTCTTCCATATTATAATCTGATTCAGCCTTCTGATATTTTTGAGACAAAATAACCTGTTTTATTCAATTATTCAAAATAGATATGCTATAGCCACTTATGATTCTGAAGTTCTGAATAATAAAATAAAACATCACAAAAATAAAAGAGTAATGTATCATTGAAAGATAAGAACTAGACTCGGAGATGGTTATATATCAAGAATGTACTAGAGTGGAAAAATGTCAGAAACAGTCTTGAAAAAAAGGCAGCAGTTTACTTGAGGTTGATGCATTTATATATTTATCTCGCTTAGATGATAATTAATATTTTGGTTGGTCTATTTTTGATTCCTGAATTACAACAGCTAGTGTTGAGGCAGAGAGGAATCTGAGAAATGTGTAGGATGACAAGGGAAACCCAGTTTACATTTTATGCTTCTGTAGATATTCAGCTGAGTAGATAAGCCATTTTCAGATAATTGAGATTTGAGCAGATGTGAATTTGCTTACATTAGGATTCATGATTCCAAGCCATACACAGTGCAAGTAAATAGCTCCTGAGCAGGAAACAGGAAGCTCACTCTTTCTATGTCTTTGCTAGAAGCCTCCCAGGCTGCTTCACACTAAAAAAAAATAAATAACAGGCAGTTTCATAAGTCAGTTGTGCAGCTAAAGGAACCATTAATCTTTAAGTGCAGGCCCGCTCATGATGCTCTCCTCCAGTGATTACACAGTGCTTTTCATGGCTCTACCTCAGAGTGTCTCACTAAGCACTGAAGTGTTTTGGAGATGTGTGATGAATATGAACTCAACAGCTGCAGCTAAGACCGCTACACTGAGAACTGTTTGTTAAATCATCTGTCACAAGTGTTTGATGTTTGACATGTGAGAACCAGCAGGAAGCAAAAGACATGGTTCATTGTGCAACCCTGACTAGAAGTTTCTAGATAAGATAATACATATCCAGAAGAAGGAACATCTTCTAAAAATTAAAGGACATGAAGTAGCATGTAATGAAGCTGGATAAATCATGCTTTCCAATGAGATTTGGAGTTTCTAGTTGTCTGGATAGGAAAGCTGAGACATTACACAAAGAAATGGGGCAGAGTTCTTAGCCAAGTTTCCAACACTTGGAAGGCAACATTTATCTTCCATGGCACATATTAAGTAACTTTTTTCTGTGCTATGTTTACTTAAGATTCACCTGGTCAGGTTTCTGCTGTCTTCCACTATTCTGTGAATTCTACACAACCTATGCCTCACCCATCTTTAGGTTCCAGGCTTTTGCTCAGGATCCAGTGCAGAAATAAAGAGGAGAATGTGCTTCAGCAACAGGAAGTCAGTATGCAAATGTTCAGAGCCTATGAGACAGGAAGACCATGAGTACATTCAGTTCTGTTGCAAATGAATATTGTAGTCCTAAGAAAATATTACCTTATTAAAATTTATATAAAATATTCTAATATTGAGGTAAAAGAGAGATTATCTAAAAGTTTCATATTTATTTATATTTATATTAAAATGAAATTCCTGTGTGATTTTGCTAACAAAAATCAATTTTAAATAGCTAATAAGTATTTGGCTGGGGAAAAATGCACAAACCTGAAACAGATTCAGCCTTTGTTTAATATTAGTGATATTACGTTTTCTCAAACTTTGAGAAATGTTCCTTTACTTTGATCTCAATTATGTTTAAAGTTAGGATGAATGTACAAAGTACTGCATAGAACTCCAAGTCTTATTTCTCACTCAGAATTCAAACAAAATTTTCCCAATTTTGATAATGTAACATCCAACTCCAATGACTGATAAGGCATCAGTTTACCCACAGTGTTCCTGGGGTGATGGTTGTTTTTCTTTGTTTGTTCTATTTCCAAAATTTCCACCAATTTACAATTTCTTCTTTTAGAAATAATTATAAATTATAAGGAACTTATGCAATAGTCTAAGAAGCATTCTTTTAAGCTATTAACATGTTTCAAAATTTTGATAATTTTGTGTGCTTGCATATACAGACAAAGTCAATGTAACAAAATATAAAGTCAAGACTTAATATTTGACATATGGAAAAGAAAAGGAATCAGATAAAGGTTATTACATCAGCAAAATTACAATGTTTTAAAATAAATAAAAGTAGGCCTCAGTCTTACTTTGTACACCACAAAAGACTAATCCACCATAGAGTTAGAGAAAGAAATACCAGATACCAGTCCTATTGACATGTAAATGTCTTTCTTTATCACCTCCTCCCTCCTTCTCTCCATCTGCCTCTCCCCCACTCCCTGCTCTCCCTTTCCTTCCATTGGTCTGTTCTCAGTTGCCCTGCTTTAGTCCTCCAAATGCTGGAGCTATTGATCTGCATCACTGTGCTTGTCTTTTAAGATCAAGAAAAAAAATAAGTAACTGTAGGTTTGATTGCATGGAGAAGTAAGTGTCCATATAATATAATAGATGTAATTTCACATCAAGACATAACTATTGGATAAGTAAGTGAGCATATTCCCCATAAGTAAAGCACTATTATTAATCAGTTTTCATTTTTAAAAGTAGAAAAAATAGATACATGTAAGTTAGCAAAACTGGAAGTACAAAGGATGAATGAAATATACAATTATTTTATATATACATATAATAATATATATGTTCTACCTGATTTAAAATTTGCAAATACAAATAAAAATAATCACATAGAATTTTTGCCTAATATATTAGCCAAAAATTATGACTCCACCATTTAGTTCTTTGTGTTATGAGAGCTATTTCAGAATTTACAGTGGAAAATAAGACAGAAACTCTGCCACACTGGTAGCTTGTCAGTGAGTGTAATCTAACATTATCTCCATAGGCCATTTGGTTGTGTTTGCCAGATGAGTTATTTCCTTTTTCATTGCTGTAACTTAACACCTGAACACACATAACTTCAGGAAGGAAGGAGACAAGTTGGTGAGGAAGGTGGGGTTCCAGGAGCTTAAGGTACTTGGTGCTCAGCTTACTTTCACCATTTTGTTCAGTCCAGGCACCTATTCATAGCCTAACCCACCTCAATTAACCTAATAAATTAAAGTCACGCACAGACATGTTCAAAGATTGGTTTGCATGGTGATTCTAAATTTTGTCAGGTTGACAGTGAAGATGAACCATCACATTAAATGATTGTCTTCCCTATTGTTGTTCACAGTGTTCTGTTACGATTTATCACAAATACCTACATATGATTGGAGATAAACAAGTAAATCTAAAAGACGGAAATAAAATATTAATAGCAACTTCAACTTGTAATGAAAGGTTTAAATAAACTGTGTGGCAGTCACTCAGCAGAATAATATATAGACTTTGAAAATGATACTGCAAATTAATAAGCCATTTCAAACACAATGACAAGTTTATAATATACACAATATATTTTAATAAAATATTTATATTTGCAAAAGAAAAATCTGAAGAAGTATGGACAGAATTATTCATAAATGCTAATTCTTTTTTGTTAATTCATTATTTTTTTCTTAGTTTTCCCAAATGAATATATATTACTCTTTATTTATTTATTTATTTATTTATTTATTTATTTATTTATTTATATTTGTATGGAGGTCAAAGGTGAACTTGAAAGAGTAGGCTGTATCCCTCTACAATGTGTGTCCCTGAGATTCATCAAAGGTCATCAGACATCTTGGCAAGTACTTGATCCACTAAGTCATGTATTTGGCCAGAAAAGAGATCTTAGAAGACAATAATCGGTGAAATTTGATATTATGATCTCCAAGAGAAAATTATATAAGTGATGTTTTCTAAAATTACCCTCTTCTGTTTGTTTAACTGTTTTGTTTCCATGTTTTACTTGCTTTACACTAGAACTTTATATCATACTCAGTGTTTTAATTGATTGGGATAGCTGATAAATACTGTATTTTATTCTCAGGCTAAAACTGAATCTAATGTACTTACAACTCAGATTTTTAAAGCCAGTCTCCACAAAAAAAGCACTAGTTTTATCTTCTAAACAATTGAAATTACTAAAGGACACTTACTTAAATTTATGTGATACTCAACTTATTCTTTAAGCCTATATCTTCATAGGCTTATCTGTCACATTGGTATTGCCCTCTGAAGTCTCAGGGAAAGGAAATTTAACAAAAAAAAAAAAAAATAGGGTGTTTTTTGGCCTAGGATATAGCATGAATCCTAATTTGTCTTAATAATAAAAACCCAGAGCCAGTTATTGGGGTAAACTCTGAAAGATCAAAGAGAGAAAGGAGTCAGCCACTAGAGACTTCTTACCTCTACCAAATCCTCAGGCTAAAAAGACTGAGCTCTTATCTCTCCCCAAATTATATTCCTCTCTCTGTCCAGCCATATCATTTCAGTCTCAACCTCTCTAGTGCTGGGATTAAAGGCTTGTGTCTCTTCCAACTACTGGGAACAAAGGCATGAGCTCTCTAGTGCTGGGGTTAAAGGTATGAACCATCACTGTCAGGCCTCATAGCTAACTATGGGCTGGCTTTGCTCTCTGATCTTCAGGCAAACTTTATTTGTTAGAGCACACACAAAACATCACCATACTGGGGGATAGTTCAGATGATAAAGTAATTCCTGTTGGATGCATGAGGTCCTGAGTTTGAATCTTAATATCTATGTAAAAACCAGGTAAGGCAGCATGTATCTGATACCCCAGAATGGATGGGAAAAGTCTGGAGACTGTCTTAAGCACAGTGGCCTAGAGAAACCCAGGAACTCTAGAATCTGTGGGAGACATTGTCTTAAAGACTGAAGGTGGAAAGAGATAAAGAAATAGATCTTGGTGCTTCCAGTGTATAAGTACTGGCACATATTTACACTGTGTGTGTGTGGGTGGGTGGGTGGGTGGGTGTAAGTGAGAGGGGGAGGTGATGGTATTCTCTTAAGTTCTTTACTGCAATGGAAAAATAAAAGTTTCAGACCCAGAACTTTAGCACATTCCTTGCCTTTTTGTAAGCTGGCACATTTCCATGACTACAGAGGAGAAGTACCTTCTCTCTTCCAGCACATCTCAAGTTTATAAATCTAGCTTCTCCCTGGTTTCTAATGTCTTCCAGACAAGTATTTGAGAAAACTTGATCATGAAATGGACTGTCACAAACATTATAACAGCTTTTGAAATAGTATGCAAAACTCCAACAATGAAATTTAGGGAATAGTACCTACAAAGTAGAAATGAGTGGCAATTTAGGGGTCTGCAAGTTTGGTTTCCTAGCATTCTGTGTTTTACTTCCATCTGCTCTGAGCCACGGACCCTAGTATGGTAGTGCTTTTTAACATAGATATAACTATGACAAAATAATTAGAGAAAGCCTTAGTAAGAACAGGGAGTGGTACATACTTTACAAATCATATAATTTAGGATTATATAGTATAATTGACAGAAAAGAGAAAATAACAAATATAAGCACAACTCTTGCTTCTGTGAAAGAAGCAGTTCAGGGCTGGTGGGAACCTCATTCCGTTTCCTCCTGACCACTTCACAGGTGAAGTTAGCTCCCAAGGGGATAGAGGTTTTGTCCCCCGCAGACATGTTCTTGTCCTTGCAATCTGAGGTGTGCCTGAACCATCTCTGCCGCAGTGGTGGGGTCCTCCCTAGATTCCCAGCCTCGCTTCAGCACTCAGATCCTTTTACACATGCAGGCCTGCAGGATTCAGGCCCTGTTTACATGCAGCCCCCTTTCTTTTTCTTTTTATTTCTTTTTTTTTCCAGTAGCTAGTTCTGATCATTCTTTTGTTGCCTGTGCTTCATGAGCAATATATATGCACCCCTACACACGTATGTATGCACACACATGTTGTTATATGTTTGGGTGGTGTTCTTATTCTGATGGAAAAATAGCTGATTGTTTAGAATCCTTTGGCTGAACAGATTCCATGTCTTTTTGCAACATGGTACATACATCATTGTAACTATAGAAAGAGAATAATCTTGCACACGCACACATATACACACACACACAATTTCTGGGACAATCTCGTTCTGAACCATCCCTGGATTCAGAACTTTCTAACACAAGCTGTGCATCTTCACAATTAAAATAGCATAACTAAAGGATACGAATCCCGTGGAACATTTTTGTTTTATGATAAATAAGTAGATGCACCAGTTCCTGTATTAACAAGATCATTACTTTGGGCAAGCTGATGCTTTTATTGCAGGCATTGTTTCTCTGTGTCACAGCAGCCACTCTCAAATAACCACAAAATCTTAGTTACTAATTACAAGTGCTCAGCCAGTAGCTTAGGCTTGTTACTAGCTAACTCTTACATTTTAAGTTAACCCATATTTTGTATCTATTTCCTGCCACATGATTGGTACTGTTTCTTAGTATGACAAGCTCATCCCCTTCTCTCTGAGTCTACTCCTGATTCTGCAAGACTCCTCCTCCTCTTCTTCATGTTCCTTTTCCCCCCTAAAGTCCCATCTAAACTTTACCTGTCCAACTATTGGCCAGTCAGATTTTTCATTAACCCAATAACAGTGACACATAGTCACACAGTGTAAAGAAATATTCCACATACTATATCTTGATTCCTTCACCTACAGTATGGAGTGACTGTAATTTCTGTAACAGAAGGTAGATATTTTAATTCACTGAGTTCACCTCTAGAGACATTAGTATTTTATTTCTGTAGCTTCAATTACCTGTGGTCAACTGAGCTGTGAAAATATTAAGATGAATTTTCCAGAAATAGTTCATAGACTTTCATTCATGTGCCATTTGGAAAGTATAATAAAATCTTGTGGAGTCCATCTCCATCCCACCTGTTTTTTTATATGAATGTTCTCTTTGCCTAGTCCATCCACTCTGTATCATCTATCTCCCTGCTAGTTACTTAATATCTGCTTCCATTATCAGAGCCCCTGTTCTGGTATCACAGTGTTTGTGTTCAAGAAACGTTTATCTTATTTAACTATGGTTCCAAATTAAAAAATCATGACACTGGCAGTTTCGAAATGCCAAACAGAAGCCATAAAGTGCTCCATTTGAGTATAAAAACAAAAGCTACACACTGAAAAAAACAATTTAAAAAGTTAAATGATGAATTATAGTTTAAAAATACACAGAACAAAATATATTTTATCTGAGAATTCATATTAACAAAATTTCATTCTACTTTATTGCTATGGTTTTTCTACCTTACTGTTAGCTTTTAATCTGTTACTCTGCTTAAACTATCAAATCAACTTCATAGAAATCATGTTCCAGAGAAGATGCATTGATTGACATGATGGTTTACACTATCAAGCATTTACATTTGCCACATGCCCTCAGAGAGTTTTTCCTTTAGATATCAATGGCTTTCATCTAGTCATGTTCACACAATAGACACTCCATAATCATGAATGGGCTATTAGTTAAGCAATCAGCATTCTTTCATAAAATCCACAGATGTATTTTATGTTTCAGAAAATTGAGTTTTCTTGCCTAGAACATTGAATTTTTTATGATTTATGTATTCTTACATTTTGGGTATTGGGAGTTTTTTAATAATTTTGGTTGCTTAGTGGAGCAAATGTGTGACTTTTGAGGATGGAGAGCATAACTTTAATATGGACACAGTGAAGTTGATTTCTTGTGGTCTTATAGAGGTAAAATTAATTATTAAACTCATTGGTTTGTTTAAGGGAGGTGTGAATTGCATGGAAAGTCACTAATAACAAAGTTTCCATATTTTCACAATTACTATGAAACTGAAGGTCTACATATGTGATTTTGAAGTAGAGTGTAGGAGGAAGTAGATAACACTGGAAGGAGTCTTGGAGAAGAATTAACAGAAGGCATTGTCTGAGTAGAGGTAGGCAGAGTATCACAACATTGTATTGGTATGGCACTGTGTAGAATAGGTGTTGGAAGCACAATGACACCTGGGTTTTGAGATAGCAGGACATAGAAAAAGAAGGAAGTTTCAAAAAGAGCCTGAAAACATGCTTCAGATACCATCAAGGTAATGCAACTTCTGGCAGGATTTGTGATAAGTGTGAAAACTTATCAAGAATCAAAGCTGTTTATATCTACTCTAATCAGTTTCCTTCTTCACTTAGGTCTTTATTTTGTGCCTGATTTGAGGGTGTTTAATACCTGCCTAATTTAATGACATCACACAGCAAAGAAATCCAGGTAGCCCCGTGTGTGTGTGTGTGTGTGTGTGTGTGTGTGTGTGTGTGTGAGAGAGAGAGAGAGAGAGAGAGAGAGAGAGAGAGAGAGAGAGAGAGAGAGAGCATTGTAGTGCATAATGCAGAACCAGAATGAAAAAAGAAAAACAAAGAAAAACCAAAAACATAGTTTATTCCAGTCTGCATACTGGACCCTACCAGTGCTCTGGACTGCACTGTGAGGAATGCTTAATATGAAAGACAAATACACTCTCTATGTAGCATTCTTCAGCAAATTGGTCTTTGTTTCTGTCACTTCTGATCCTGCTGTCTGGAGAGCACTGTTGCTCATTTGGAAGTCAAATATACAATGAAAGTATTATCTTTGTAATTCTGAAATAAAGAACATGGTAATATTTTAGCAATGAAAGTTGCTAAATTTTTTTAGCAAAAATTGAGTGCAGACAAATTTGTTTCTATATAGCTTGAAAGGGATTGTGAATATATCAGTCTTCATGTATGTAGTGGGCCACATTTCCTGTAGAAAGCTAAGAAGAAACAAATGAAAGAGTAGTATTAGACAAGGTATGAAATAGGAGGAGATGAGAACACTGGGAGCTAGTGCAATCACCCCCTTCCTTGGAAAGAAAGATAAGCTCCAGTACACAGGAAACTGACATCACTAGCTCATTAGTTGGGCATCCAATCGGGTTGAATATTTGCATACAAAACCAAGCAAAACACAGCCTGAGTTGTATCCCATCTGCGCTAATGCAGATTCTATGTATAAACATCTGGTCAAAGCTAGTGATTTGGAAAGATCCTAACAAGTTTTCAGGAAATAATAACTGCACTTGGAAGCTAACAGCCCCAAATTCGTGACTGCTCATTTAATATGCAAAAGTAACATTGGCATGTCCTTAGTGACATTGTGCTTTCACTTGGTTTGTTTTTACTGTTATTTGGATTTAGTTGGGAGATGGTTAAAACATAGATCACTATTATGGGTTCCATTGTCTTTTCAAATGAGTTTTCCCCAAAGTATATTAGGTTTTTTAACTTGAAAATAGTTTTAAAATTAAATGTATTCATTTATTTTATATTCCAACTGAAGTTTCTCCTCTCTCCTTTCCTCCCACCTTCTCCTGCCCCTGTCCACTGCTTCTCTGTTTCTGTTCCGAAAGAGCTAAGGCTGGGCAAAGCCATCCAGTATGAGGAACAGGCTTCCAAGAGCCAGCCAATGTCTTAGAGACAAACCCTGCTCCCACTGCTAGGTGTCTCACAAGTGCACCCGCCTACATAACTGTCACACATATGCAAAGAGCCTAGGTCTGTCCCATGCAGGCTCCCTGGCTACTAGTCCAGACTCTGTGAGGTCCTATGAGCCCAGGTTATTTGTTTCTGTGAGTTTCTTTGTGATTACTTTGAGCCCGTAGCTCATCCAATCCTTCTTCCCTCTCTTCCACAGAATTCCTGGAGCTCAACCCAAAGCTTGGTTGTGGGTCTCTGCATGTGTTTCCATCTGTTTTTGGATGGAGGCTCATTGGTAACACTCGGAGTAGTCACCATACTGATTATGGGAGATGTTCAGTGCAAGCTACCTACCCACTATTGCCAAGAGTCTTACCTAGGGACATCCTTGTACAGTCATAAAAGCTTCCCTTGCACCAGATTTTTACCTGATCCCTCATTTTCCATTTCCTCCTGCCCTCAGTCTGGCTGGGACGTCTCTTCTATTCCCTTTCTCAGGGAATACTCTTCCCCTTTGGGCCCTCCTTGTCACCTAGCCTTTCTGGGGCTATGGATTTTACCATGGTTATCTTTTGTTTTGCAGCTAAAATCGACTTATAAGTGAGAACATTACCATGTTTGTCTTTTGGGGTCTGGTCTGGATTACCTCACACAGGATGATCTTCTTCTGTTCCATCTATTTGCCTGCAAATTTCATGATATCATTGTTCTTTGACATCTAAGTAACATTTCTTCGTGTAAAATGTAACACATTTTCTTTTTCCATTCTTTGGTTGAAGGAGGACATCTAGGTTTATTTTTTTTCAGATTCTAACTATTATAAATAATCTTGCTATGAACATAGTAGAACAAGTGTCCTTGTGGTTGAACATTTTGGGAGTACACACCTGAGAGTGATATACCTAGTTCTTGAGTTAAACTGATTCTCAGTTTTCTGAGAAACTGCCATATTGACTTCCTAAGTACCTGAACAAGTTTACACTCCCACTAGCAGTAGCCGAATGTTCTCCTTCCTTCACATCCTCTTCAAAATAAGTTATCCTCACTGTTTCTGATCTTCCCCATTCTGACAGGTGTAAGTTGGAATCTCAGAGTCATTTTGATTTGCATTTCCTTGATGGCTAAGGATGTTGAACATTTCTTTAATGTACCCAGGCCATTTGAGATTCTTTTGTTGAAAATTCTCTGTTCAAAAGTATACCCCAATTTCTTTCTTTCTTTTTTTTTCAGTATTTATTCATTTGTTTGTGTGGTTTTATTTTGTTTCTTTAGAACAGGGTCTCACTATTTGGACTGGGCCAGCTTCAAACTCAGAGAACCACCTTCTTCTACATGGAAGACAATTGTATTAAAAATGTGCATCACCACAACCAGCTTTTATTTTGTTTGAGCTTCCTTTTCATTAGGTAGCCATACCTGGCCTGGACTCAGAGATATGCCTTCCTCTGTCTCCTGAATGCTGGCATTAAAGTTGTGTACCACTCCAAGTTCAGCTAGTGATACAGTGATCATAGACAAGGATTCCAAGATCAGCCAGCGGAGAGGTGAGAAAAAGACAGGATTTACACTAAATGGTGGTCAGAAAACACATTCACACCCAAAGGAAGCAAGTTGAGACCTCTCTTTATGCCATGTACAAAGTTTAACTCAAAGTATTCAGCCCCCCTTTAAAAAATGGAAGTAGAGATTGTTACAGTCAATGAAATCAGCAGATTTGGAAGACAGATATCACATGTCTTTCCTCATACTCTGAATCTGAAAAAGGAAAGAAAAAGAAGACAGTGAGACCTGAGAGACAGTGCAGGAAATGGGGGCAAACATGATAAAAGGGTCATAGAGGAACCCTCATGTCATACAATTAATAAGCAAGTCTAAATAACCAGCTGCAAGAGAGCATGGAGGAAAATTTTGATGAAATTCTATTTGGCAGTGATTTCATGTGACACTGAACCACAGGAACACAAGATTCTTCAAAACCTTTACCTTTCAAACTGGTGACAGATACAGTACATCTGTTACATGCTTTGGAAAAGAATTTGTTTTATTCTTACAAATGCCAGTATAACAGAGCCTTCCTATATACAAACTATAAATATTTGCTTGAAGTAAAATTTTCCAATAGTTTACAAATTGACTGTGAGTTTTGCAGGTTAGGTGTTTAAAACCTTCAAAGGAACAATATTTTGTAAAATGAAGATCCTTTGACATTACAACTTTAGTTCAATTCAACACTTAATAAGCATAATAGTGTTTGAATACATTCATGCCCAATCATAACCTTTGGCCCATGGCTGGGATAGTGCAGAATGAAGTCACTGTAATAAAGACTAGGTTGTCTGAAAAGCCTGAAATATTCATTGTTTAGCCTGTGGCAGAAAACATTTGTCTAACTCTGGTTTTCAAGACTATTAAAATACAATTTTTTTCTTAAAAATATACATAAGTATTTTAAATTAATATCCTCTTATCTATAATTCATTAACTCTTACACCTTTTAGGGACCATATCCTATTACTGCAACTATTTATAGAAAGCCATTAATTCTACATCAAGCACTAATAACACTATAATTGTTCCCTTTTGTTCAGTTGGGTCTCAAAGATAATGAACAGCAGTGTTTGAAATTCTGCCAATCCAAGCTTTTTCCCTCAAGTGAATTATGGCTGCATCAATAAAAACATCCTCTTGAAGAATTATGATGTCTAGAGTGACAGTTTGTAGACTATTGAGATATTAGGTTTTGTTCTGAGTGAGGTTGCTTTCTTTATTTTCTATCTTGGTAGGGTGGGGTAGCAGCTAACTTCTAAAAGAATTCTCTTGGGGGGGGGAGTTTCTAGACAAAGCTATCAGAAGAGGTGGGTTTTGAGTGCTTGGAGTACTCTTGTCCACTGTGAAAAAATGCTAAATAGAGAGCTACAGAAAGAAGATAATAAGAGGTGATACCTGTAGCAAGAACTCAGGGTGCTAAAGCATCATGTAAGGGAAAATTTAAGAGTTTTATGGCAGGGACTCTCAAATCTTAATGCAAGGCAGAACTGCAATACAAGACAAACTAGGAGCTAAGTCAGTTCCTATTGTGGGAAACATGTATGATAAATAAAGGAAGTGGCCATGGCTGGTGCAAGGCATCGCACTATTTCAATATTTAAAACGGTATCAGAATCCATCATCTATAAAATGTTGATGTGCTGCATGGATGCAGGGATAGAACTGTCTCTACAGGTACCTTCTCAAATAGAAATGAAATTGTTCATTGCTATGACAAATGGCTTAGGAACCCAGGGCTGGCATTGTTATCTATCAGCTATAATTTCCCTTCTAACTGTAATTGCTTTTATTTTTTTAAAATTTTTTTTGTATTTTCTTTTTTTTTCTTTTTTTAATTTATTTTGTATTTATGAAGAAAAACAGTAAAATGAATTTAAAATGCTGAGAAGTTAACAATAACTATAAAGAAGATAAAAATCATAAGCATGACTTATCAAGGGTGATAATGCAAATAAGATTGTTACACATATATTTACTCTGTGTTCAGCTTTCCCTCTGAATTTTTTTTTCCATCCCTGTATATCCTTATTCAAGGTCCCTTCCCCCTCCCCCCACATCAGGTCATTTTTTTCTTCTCCACCACTCCCCATCCCCTCCCTGGGCAGGGAGCACACAGTCCTGTGGCCCCACTGACCCAATAATGCTTGGATCAGTCTCCACTCCTGGCAAATCCAGTTTTGTGCCCCCTCCCTCAAGAGTGAGTCAGGTGTTCCTATAGTTGGAGTAGGATCCGAAGGGTCAGTCCAGGATGTTTCTGATCCCAAGATGTTCAGTGTTTGTGGTTTGCAGCTTTGGCATGCTTGGTTTTTTTTCTTGTTTGTTTGTTTAGAGACCACTAATGAGTGAGTACATCCCCTGCTTATCTTTCTGAGATTGTGATACCTCGCTCAGGAGGATATTCTCCAAATCCATCCATTTGCCTGTGAATTTTAGGATATCATTTTTTCTTACTGCTGAGTAGTATTCCATTGTGTAGATGTACCACAGTTTGTTAATCCATTCTT
>PVIH01003491.1:9573-30464 GCA_004025045.1 Sigmodon hispidus
CTAAAGAGGCACATTCACACTCCAAAGGTATTAGCTCAACTATGTTCATAGCAGCATTATTTGTAATAGCAAGAACCTGGAAACAACCTAGATGTCCCTCAACTGAAGAATGGATTAACAAACTGTGGTACATCTACACAATGGAATACTACTCAGAAGTAAGAAAAAATGATATCCTAAAATTCGCAGGCAAATGGATCGATTTGGAGAATATCCTTCTGATCGAGGTATCACAATCTCAGAGAGATAAGCAGGGGATGTACTCACTCACTAGTGGTCTCTAAACAAACAAACAAGAAAAAAAACCAAACATGCCCAAGTGGCAAACCACAACCACGGAACAGCTTGGGATCAGATACACCCTGGACTGACCCTTCGAACCCCACTCCAACTATAGAAATACCAGACTCACTCTTGAGGGAGGGGGGACAAAACTGGATTTGGCCAGGAGTGGAGACTGATCCAAGCATTATTGGGTCAGTGGGACCATAGGACTGTCTGTTCCCTGCCCAGGGAAGGGATGGGGAGTTGCAGAGAAGAAAAATGTCAAGATGTGGTGGGAGGGGGAAGAGACCTTGAATAAGGAAATACAGGGAGGGGAAAAAAATTTCAGAGGGAAATCTGAACACATAGTAAATATATGTGTAGCAATCTTATTTGCATTACCACCCTTGATAAGCCATGCTTATGATACTTATCCTCTTCATAGTTATTGTTAACTTTTCCTCATTTTAAATTCATGTTACTGTTTTTTTGTTAAATACAAAATTAAAAAAAAAGAGTCCACTAATGAGTGAGTACATGCCCTGCTTATCTTTCTGGGTTTGTAATACCTTGCTCAGGAGAATATTCTCCAAATCCATCCATTTGCCTGCAAATTTGGGGGTATCATTTTTTCTTACTGCTGAGTAATATTCCATTGCATAGATTTTTTAAGTTAGTATGTAACATATTATGGCACAAATCTCTTTCATAAATGAATAATTGAATGTGATGTATTTGTCTTTTCCTATCTTTTTTATACAAAATGGACCAGAAAGTTCCTATAGAAATATTCTTTATTCCACATGACTTTCTGTCTTGTGAATGTACCATAATTTATTCTATCTCTGCTCTACTGGTAGACAGGAGAGTATTTTTAACTATTTTTCTATAAAAGAAAATACTCTTCCATAATCAAAATTGTGGACATGTTAGGATTTTGTTTGGGAGATGTTTATTGTCTTAGGGATTGAAGATTATTTGGTTTTGGATATTTGTTTGTTTGTTTGGCATTGTATGTTTGAGAGAGATTTCTGAGATTAGGACTTATGGCATCAAAAGCAAAACAGACCTGCTGAGTTGTGATATTACCTAATTTTATCACAATCAACAGTTCTTTTGTAAACAGTGATGTGTGTGTGAAGGGCGTACATTCATCTCTCCCTCCTTCCCTCCCTCCCTCCCTTCCTCCTCCTCCCTTCCCCCGCCTCTCTCTGTATGTGTATGTGTATCACTTCACACTTGTGTAGGTCAGATGACAAATTGTATGAGATGGTTCTCCCCTACTATGCTGACATGGATCTATTGTTTCTCCTGAAATTTTCTGAGTGATTCTCCTGACACTGCTTTCCATTTTACCATATCAGTGTTGGGACTACAGGTGAACACCACTACATCTGGCTTTTATAATGTCTTTACCAGGATCAAACTTGGGTTGTCAGGCATGCACACCAAGCACATTTATATTTTTCTTGCTGTACCATGTCAGCAACTGTAACCAACAGTTTATGTTTTGATGAAGAGTATCTCCACAAAACTGTCTTCACAAAACACCACTAAAAATGAAGATTTATGTCAGTCTAATAGCTTCAGTTTCTATTTTTCTTACTGTGCTTTGTTTGTTTTAGTGTAAAAGGGTGATTTGTAGTTTTTTGTTCTGAAAACTGCACATTTCTATATCTTGTGTTTCTATATGAAGATGACTTTTTTAATTTAAATCTTTTAAACCATATCTACTATTGCTCCCCTCACCTCCCTCCTCCCTGTCCTCCCTGAGCCTCCCCTCACCCTTTCTCCCTATCCCTTCTCCAAGAGGACAAGGAATCTCAACATGATTCATTTGAGTCTGACATATCCAGATGAGGTAAATCCAAGTCCTTTATCTCAATATCAAGGCAGAGTTAAGTGTTCCTTTGTAGGTAATGGACTCTGAGATGTCAGTTCATGAACCAGAAATATACTCTGATCCTACAGCAAGAGGCTCCATAACCTGCCACACCATTTTTTTTCTTATTTTTAGAAGTTTATTATACATTTTACAGAGACACAGCCTGTTTATCACAACTTTATATCATTGGCCCTCAGCTCTGCATGAAATTCAAGGATCATATCCCAACTCCTCTCTCCATATCCCCATTCACTTGTCTAAGTATTTAAATTTCACAAGTTACAAATGATGCTACCTTTCTACCAATTTCTTCCACTGCCGTAGGGAGTATCTCCAGCACTGAAGATCTGTCTTCACTCAAAAAGTTTGTTCCACACTTACTGTGTAAGCATCTCCTGTTGTTTCACCTTTCAAAACATACTCAAAAACTTCCTTCAGTTCTTGTCCATTACACAAATTCTGACCCAGATTTTTATTCTAGCTTCCTATGAAGAACACTACTGTACACTTTGGATTCTCTCCTTTCTATACACTTAACCATTCAGTCAATGTGTGCCTTAAAAATCTGTTAGATCGCATCATGCCTGAGCACACAATCTAACATAATATGAGTAGACTCTGAGCTGTATGTCATATCTTACAGTTATCAAGCACAGTTTCTCTGGGAAACTAAGTTTGTCTTCTGTATTTGAATATTTCTTTCCCCAATACCACAATGGTCATTTACTCATCTTGATAATAGTTTAAAATGTGTCTGAATGGCTCATCCAATGAAAACTCCAGTCAAAGCCACTCTTCTCTGCCTCACTTCTACGTCCCTTCTGCTCTCAGTCTTTATTATTTACAGGGAGATGGCATTATGACTTGCTTGGTATGTGGTTCCTTTACTGAAGAGCAGTCATGATGATGTGTAGTTTGTTGGCTTCACTGATTTATGCAATCTTCTAGAGCCTTCCTGACACATAGTGGGCACTTTATTAATAGCAAGTGAATGAGTAACAGAATTTATGAATACATAACATACTTAATATGCTTAATCTTCCTTCTGGGTTTGACAGTTACAACAAACAAATATATGCTAACTACTATACTGATAAAAAAATCAATGGCCAAAAAAAAATGTATTTGGTGTAAGGAAAACTTTGGTATATATCAACTTGAATAATGCCCCCCTCCAAAACAAAATAAAATGAAGAATCTATTAATGATGGTTTTCTGTTCAAGTTTATATAGAGCAGTATTTTATGAAGAATATAAATTTTGGAGCAGTTTCATTGTTTATGTAGTTTATTTTGAATGATGAAAATGATGATAATGATTTCAGAGCAATTGCTCTTAAATTCTGAAGAAAACATTGTCTTGTGCTAGAATTAGTTACATGTGATTGTGATTCCTCTAATTTATATTTTGAAATGGAAGTCAGTGTGTGTTCAGTGTATTTCAATGAAGTAGCTGGCTTAAAATATTTACAGTACTATATGATTACATGGAGGGCATTGGTTTGTGTTGTCTGAATTAAAGATGTTTACTCAGTATTCCTGCATGATTACAAAACTTGACTGAAATTCATTTGGAAGCAACAAGGATTCTTTCTACCTGCTGTTTCTCAGTTGAGAAAATACAAATTTATCTCAAGAAGACATTCTTTTTTCTTTAATAAGTGATTTATAATTTCATTTGCTCTAATTTACTGTAAGCAAAGCATCAGATTAGCAATGTGCTTAATATGAGTTATTAAGTTTCCATTAGACTAAATTACCACCCCTAGAGACCTTCAAAGCTACTTGGATTAATTTGTCTCTCCAGTACTTACCTACATGTAACCTTTTCTTAAGTGCCTCAGATGCATAAAGTTATATATTCAGCAAAACCAGTATATCATCTTACAAGACCTTAAATTCTAATGTCTGTATATAATTTCTATCAATTATAGTTTAATATATGATTTCCAGACAGCCTGTTTAAAATGCATGCTTAATAATCTATACTAGAGCAGGATCCCTATTAATTTTCTAATTACATTTACCAATATCATCAATTTAATACAAGCAGGTAATTGAATTAATATTAGAAATAACATAGAATGTAAGTTTTTCTGTAAGTCTTATTAAACATCAAGACAGAAATGTCTATAGGGTTTACCTCCTCTAGCTGAAAACAAGTCTACTGGCAATACTGCCTAGAAAACTCGACATCATAGTAATGTATACAGGCTGAGGATGATATTTATCTGTAAGATTGACTTTTTTCTAAACACATTAATACAATAATCTTCTGGCCAGAGAACCGAGGTCCTTGCCCATGCAAAGTAAGCATTTTGCCATTGAGCCTTATCCCTAGCTAATTTTATCTTATAATACTAAATTAACAACATTGATTTATGAACTTTATTTTGTGTGATAATTTAAAGAATTCTAGAGAGAGGGTAGAGTCTCAATAGCCAGATGTTAAAAATTAGGTAAATTTTTGCTGAAAATGTGGTTACTGAAAGCATTGGGCTATTAACTAATGAAACAGGCCTGTGCATATTTCCTAACTACATATCTGTAAAGCAGATTTATCAACTCAATTTCTCAAGGCTAACAAGGGTATCAGGCTGGATTAGGAGTCAGAAGTCCCTCTTCCTCAACATGCATGATTAACTCACATCTGTTCCCTAGTGCACAACATTAATTTTAGAAGTAATGCTGTAGTATTAGTCTGATTTGACCCAGAAAGGCACTGGATCACTCAAGGCAAAATTCTGTGTCCTCAATTCAATCTGATCCCCAGATCTGAAACATATCATCCGTGACATCACACAAATTTTAAAGAATAAGTATATAGGGAGTCAGAAAACCAGGTCATGTGACTTTATTTTCCTTTGCCATCGCTCTTATTCTGTATTTCCAAATTAATTTTTATTAAATCATGCTTCAGAAATAGTCACTTAATAGGTAAACATTTAGGATTTCTAAAGACCTTCTTCATATTAAATTATGAATTGTTTGAAACCAGCAGAAAATGCAAAAAGAAGTAAGTAAAAAAATAAAAATTATCTGTAATCCAGTTTAGATTTGTTTATGGGGAAAAAATGACTTCCTGGAATGGAAATAATGAATAAAGAGAAATCTTTAGATTCTAAAAAGTAGTAGCGAGTCCTTTGTAGCACTCAGTGAAGATGCAATCAGAATGAAAACAAGGGATGGAATAGGACAGACAAACAAACAAAAAACAAAAAAGATTCAAGTAATACCTAAGAGATGGAGTCCAAGTTTTCTCCTGTGAAGGAATTAATATCTCATCAAATGGGCAATGAACCTTGAGACTCCTGGACATGTATCATAAAGCATAGTAGAATGAGCTTAGATCCTGGTACATCAGGTTGTGGATCAGCATCAAATCTACATCCTAGCATATGCCACAATGTGTGACCTAGCTTTTCTGAATGTCCATTCAAAGAGAAAATCCATGTCTTATTATTTCAGAATTGTTTGAAAGTATAAATTTGGTAACTAAAGTTCCCAGATTACACATATCATGTGCTCTGTAGCTAGTAAGATTTCTGTCTTGAAAGTGAGGTGGAAAAAATAACAGTGAATAGAAGTCTAGTACTCAAATAGTGATGAAGGTTGGGGATGTGAAGTTCAGTGGTTATACTGGTGTTGGTATCTAGTTGTTGTGTGACTTTTCCTGGAGAAAGCTGGGTAAATATCTATTGTCTAACAACAGGCTGAAGAAACCATTGCACCACTGTAGCTTAGTGTTCCTGGCTAGATGAGTTACTTAAGGAAGACAGTTAGCTTAAAGACATTTTTATCATGGAAAACCCATCCAAGCCTCCCAGGAAAATTGCTGCTGCTTTTATGGGGAAAGTCCTTGTAATCTGAGTTTCTAGACCATCCAGGTACTTGTAGTTTTTATTTCTGAAGCCTTGTACCATTCATTCATTTCCTTAAGGAGAGAATATTTGGATTTGGAAAAGTTAGCTATACAGCTATGAAGTGAAAAAAAAAATCATATGCAGGAACTGAGAAAATATACCCAAATAGAAACAAATTTGTTGAGGGAAGATTAGTTAGGAAAGTACCCTTCTTATCCGAAAACTATCCAAGCCTCATCTCAGTCCTATTCATGTCTCTGTATCCTTCTCTTCAGCTCAGCCCCATACTTTGGTGCTGGTCATGCTCTCTCCTCTATTCTGTGATTTGCGCAGGCCTTCTATTTTAAGGGTAGACCCACTGATGGTTCACAGCCTATGACAAGTGCTTAAAGGATGCCCCTGATGAAGTTTCACTCTGTCTAACCTGTTAGTAAAGATCCTTTTGAAATTAGGAGACTGGAGAGCTAATGTGATACACAGTGAATTTCTAAGCATTTCACCCAGATATCTTCAACTACTCTATAGAAAGTTTTATAAATCAGTAACAGATCTGACTGTTTCACACTGTGCTGTGATATAGTATAGCATAGGAGAATAAAATGATGCCACCCAATCCTCAACACTAAGTTGAAAAAAAAAAACCTTCTAAGATTTTCAAATATGAACCTCTCCCCAACATGTCTGCCCCTTGTCATGCTTCATGAGTCTTCTATGAGACATTTCTGATCACACAGCTGAAAGGGAATATCCTTGTAAGAGAAGCTGAAACTGTGAGTGTGTCTTCTAGGGCATTTAACATGCTTTTTCTTTTTATCCACTGTGGTTTCAGAGTCTAAAACCCTCTGAGTATTCAAGATCCACAATTCCAGTTTTAAGTTTCAATGCAGAATAAACATTTGGTGAATGACATTTAAAAGCTTTAATGACTCTAATGTGGTTATCACTTCAAAATTAGTACCTGTGTACAAATGATCATTTTATAGGAAATACTAAGAATCATTCAGAATAGTGTTTTGGAATTATCACACAAACATACCGCTAACACTATAAGGCATTTGTTAATTTTTTGAGGAAGTGTCTTTCTCTGTATTTATGGTCCTGGTTAGTCTCAACTTGTGGTCAATATCCTAGTTTAGCCTCCAACTGCTAGGACTACAGGAATGAGTTATAACATCTCGCCATATAATTCTTGTAATTCTCCAAATACTTTTAAAATCAGCATTTCAGAGAATTTTGAAAGTTGTATGTGATCATAATCTTACAGTATTAACTAATGCCTTTACAAAATCCATTGTCTACAACACAATTTTCTACTCATTGTTGGATGTCTCATTGAAGATTTACTAGCTAGCATTGCATTGGCATGTAATCAGCAGGCATAATGATGTTAAAATGTGCTGTACTCACATCTGCCAAATATGTGTCATCTACAATAAAGTGTAAACACAATAGCAAGTTTGTATCTTCTATTTTTCTGGTTCCTTTCCCTTAAGTCAATAGCTGCTTCTCGATTCTGTCAATTTTCAAAATTTTCTATCTTTTTTCCCCTAGCTCTTGGCATATATATCAGAACCTGCTCAGGTTATATTTCTTATAAAAATGTGAAGAATAGTTTTTAAAGATGTCACTGTTTGTTGTCGAATAAGCCACTTTCTGTGATAAGAATTCTCTGTGTTTACTCAAATGTGTCTCTATTCTCTTCCCTATGATGTTATGACAGTCCCACTAGACTAACATTTCTGAGTTTAGAAAAATTTCAGACACTCACAACCCACATTGCTCTACACATGAGAAGAGATTATGCCTTTTCAGAAAAGTTTTGGTTTTTTTTTGAATTAAGAAAGGAGTTCCACAACAGAGAAGAAAACTACATGGGAACATAGAATCGATGTCTGATGCTTGTTTTGTGTAGGTTTTAATAATGTCTTTGTTTTGAGGGTTTTACAGTTTCAGTTCAAAGTATGAAGGAACTACCTCACAATCCAGCCAGCATTTCATTCATTGCAAAAGCTAGGGTGGTTTCCTTCTAAATTTGTTTATACCTTTTAAATAATCCATTTTTAGCATATCTCACTCAACCAGGCAATTTTCCAGAAAGATTTTCAATTGCTTTACTGGGTGCAATAATAAAATAACCCATGACATAAGCAACCACACAATCCTGAAAGTGAGTCCTGATGTTTTGACAAATTGCTTAATTGCATGGGCCGTGGTTTCTTTAACTATAAAGTAAAAGTTTGTCGCTTTAAGTTACATTACATTTATTAAATATCAATGAAGTATTCTATAAACAAATCAACCCTCAAAATAAAACGTATCTTCATTTCTGGAGAACAATGCCTGCATAATGAGAGAAAAAGATGTAACTTTTTGAAATATATATTGTGGAAGTATAAGAAGATGTTACTAAACACAGATCATTTTCACACTTGATTATGTGACAGAAGTAAGTCCTATCTTACATAGGAATAAAAGTCCAGAAGTCAGAAAGACAAATACAAAGAGCACAATTTATGCTCAGATTTTCTGGGCTACCTTCTTCTATCCTGTTCTTAATATTTTATTTTTTGCAAGTCTGACAGCCTCATGGTCATAGGAATATTGAATGAAGAAAAAATGAACTTATTTCTTTATTCATGCATTGGGTGTCAAAACTGTTGCTCATATCTAGGTGGAAAGATTAGCCAGTAAAAGCAATTACTATACAAGCTTGTACTTATGAGTTAGATCCTTAGAACCTACTTAAAATTAACTTCAATGGTGTACCTTTGAAATACCAGCATTCTACAGAGAGAAGCAAGACCAATTTAGGCAGTTTACAGTCAGAAATAAAGGCACAGTGACATGCTACAGAGCAGTGCTAAGACACCGGAGGACTGGAATCAAAATTTATGTTTTATTGGTACTAAGTCAAACATGATAGCAGAGCCCTTTCTTTTTGTAACAGTACTTAAAATATATATTTACAATTTATTCATAAATCACCTAGTATTATATGAATAAAATTATTTTCAGAACTTAAATTGAAATTAAATTTATCATTTCTCAAGAAGTTGACTTGAAAATTTTAAATACAATGTTACTTTTTCTTTGGTAGATATCTGGGATTTTTTTCAATGTTATTAATTTATTTAATTTTACTTTATTTTTGGTTACAGTGCTGTGGCTAAAGATTTTACTATATTTAAATGAATGTGTATTTTCTTGTATTTTGTTCTGATCTTGCTTTCATTTCTTTAGTTAAGTTTTGTAGCAGGGAAAAGTGTTGAGCTTACTATAAAACTCTACATTATAGATTGGAATTTTCAGGAAAGGCAGCCAGCGGTATGACATACATGGCTAAGATGCCAACTGCTAGCTGTGTGTTATCACTGTCCATAATGGCAGTTGCCATATGTGTGCTATAACTGTTCAGGATTGCAATTGCTTTGAGAAGCTCACTTGTAGTAATGAATAATTGTCTTCAAAATATATTTTATACTTAGAAACAGAATAGGGTTCTCCTATGTCTTCTAAACTCAGTCTCAAACTCATACTGTGATAGACACAAAACATGTAAGCTCTTGTTTTAAGAATCAACTTAATGTTATATACATTGCAAACTACTCCATTTAGAACCAACCATCCATGTTTGCTTTCTTATTATTTGGGGGAATGATACTATGTCTTCTAGTGCACTCTTAATTACCATTTTTGTATGACTTAACTTCCACATCTAAACCTTATGGATAAACATACACAGAGCTTTGTAAATATTAATTATCAATTATAATCTCTTGCCATGGATGAGAAATTATAACCTAAACTACTTAAGCTATAATTAAAGTCAGAACTTTTGACTTTGACCCTAGGATCAAAGTAGATTTCTGATTTGAAATGGGCATGAAAATCAGATGTGATTCTACTATACTCACATAATGATATACCATATCCTGTTATTTCATTGACAGATCAGATGTTTTCCATTAATGTAAGACACTGAATGTATATTTTATAGTATAAGGGAATTATAAAGTATCTATATAGTTTATTTCTATTTGAGAATCTGAAACAAAGTTAGAACTACCTCTATATATTTTTATTTCTGATTATATATTTCTAGAGTGTGATATATGAGAGAATATAGCAGTACAACCATCCTAGAGATCCACTTACCTTTTTATATACTGGAGATTGAACCTGGAGTTTTATGTGTGCTAGAAAAGCATTCTGTCACTCAACTATATCCTATGTACTGGACATTTCAAATCAGATCACTAAAACTATTCATGGAGAAGAAATTTACTGAGATCCTCAAGAGTTATGATTCACAGCAAGAGAAAATTAAAATGATATGTGTCCACTTCCCATGTGTCTGCCTGGAAACTTTGTCTATCCCAACAGATTTTGAAAGTCTAATTGGTTCCATATTGGGACATAAACAAAAGAAAGACCAAAGAAAAAACATAGATCTATTTAATTGAATACCACAAAACTGTCCATATATTTCATATATAAATTCAGATGAAAATTTGAATGGGTACTTAGGGGGAAAGGATATACAAAATTTACACTTTCAGTTTGTGTTAAGTTCAAGCTATTTTGTCAACCCAGTTAATTGCATGTGTGTGCACATAGTGTAAAATCTCCAGAAGTAACTACAGTAGATTGAAGAAACACAAACCCACAGACTAGATGAGGTGAAAGCAATAACTAAATTCAAGTAAAGTTAGACTAAAATGTCAAATAGTTTATTAATAAGTATTACCAATTTAAATGTATATATTTACTTCTTTGTATGTCTCACATTTTTCCTCTGATACTACCTAAATGGAGTTATTTATTTCACACTTAGGCCTATACCACCTAGAAATGTTCCATTATAAGTAAGTTTGATGCTCTGTGTCCATGCTTGGTGCCTGCTATAGAGACAAGTTGTTTTGTTTTGTTTTTCCCTAAAGAAATGGTTCTCAACTTTAATGCTTATGACCCTTTAATACAGTTCCTCATGTTATGGTGACTCTCAACCATTGCATTATTTTATTGTTACTTCAAAACTGTAATTTTGCTACTGTTGTGAATCATAATATATATTGGATATGCAGGATGTCTGATATGTGACCCCCTAAGAGGTCATGACTCACGGTTTGAGAACCACTGCTAAAGCTTGCAAAGGGAAAAATAAAGGTAAAAATTTGAGTGGGTTAGAAAGGGGGAATTCACACATTCTCAACAATTTAGGGCATGTCTGAATATCTGACATAGGAAAGGATTGGTGACAGAAAATGGAAGCCAGAGTGAACAGAAAAGTTAGTTCAGAAGGAAGACAATGAATGACATGCAGTGACAATATGGACAGCACAATTCAGGTACCAAAGCATACTAGCCAATGAGTGAGCTTCCTATACATTGAAGCAGTAGAAAAGTCAGAAAAGTCATAAAATACAAGAATGCAGAGGCAACAGTGGGAATCGCTGGACCTTTACTCTGGAGTAGGAAAGTCTGAGAGAAGTTGAATTGCAATTGTGTGTATCTATAAAGATGCTCAGTAGTGAGGGGCATATGCTGCTCTTCCAGAGGACCCAAGTTAGGTTCCTAGTACCCACAAGGTGCCTCACAAACATCTATAATTCCAGTTCCATGAGATCTGATGTCCTATTCTGACCTCCAGGGGGCCAGGCAGGCAGGCATGTGGTACAGATATATATGCAGACAAAATAAAATTTTTGAAAGCGATAATCTCTAAATATAAAAAAGTAAACTTTAATTCACGATAGAGGAACTGTAATCATTCATACTTGCTAAAATGGGCATTTTTGTGCATCTTTGGGTATTACAGTGTTCTTTTTAAATATAATTTACTTTCCTATATAATTATGGAATGACCTTTTTGTATATACTCACCAAAATAATTCAATCTAATCTGATTTTAAAGCTCCTTTAAATTCCTTATATTCAGCAGGAATTAATAAATCTTAGCTCAAGGACCAGGTCAGTGTGTAATAAAAAGTTTCTGGCCTGTCCGGTCTTTGGCCCAGACTATTAGACCCACAGTCCCACAGAAACACACACATGCTTATATTAAAATAATACTGATTGACCTATGGCTCAGACATATTGCTAGCTAGCTGTTTCATCTTAACTCAATCTATTTCCATTAATCTGCTTAGTCATCTGGCTTGGTACCTTTTCTCAGAGCAGCATGGTTATTTTCTTTCCTCTGGATTGCTGGTGTCTCTCTGAAATCACTCTTTGTGTCTTTTTTGTTGTCTCTTGTCTGCTCTACTGTCCAGTGTTTTCTTAGTCTGGTATTCCTGCCCACATTTCCTGTCTGCCTTTTCACCAATCAGCTCTTTTATTAAACCAGTAGGCAGAACAATTACTTGCACTGTAACTGAATATTATTCCACTACATCAGTGGGTATCAGGCTGCGAGGGAACAGCTGCTCAACCCAAGATATCTCATCTTTATTTTCCCTTTCTCTGTTTGAGGCATATATAATGCATGGTAACAAGGTTTGGGAGTATATATCATGGTTTCTATTACAGTCAAGTTCAATTCTTAGCACCATACATGTGATCAAGAACATACACATGCTGTACAGCAAAGAAAAACACAAAGATAAACAACTAATATTTACTTATTGCATATGCATTTAATCACAGAAAATATAAGAAATGTTTTATGTCCATAATCTCATTTAATATCCATAAAATGCATGGAGTAGTACTATTTTAGTGGACATTACTGTGGAGAAAAATAGGGCTCAGAAAAAGAAAGTTATTTATAGAAAATTATATACCTTGTAAAAACCAGAGAATGAATTAGAAGTCTATATCTCTCTGACTTAAGTAAATGTCATTAGATTCTATTTATAAAATAATATCAAAATAAATCATCGCATTGACACATGTGGAGTTCTGAAAACTTCAAAGCAACACAATTAGTAATTATACTACAATGGCATTTAATAAACAGTGACCACATAAGGGGAAGAAGCAGAAATTGGTGGATGAAATTAGTTTGTACTTGACCTGGGTTATGACATGTTGATATAATTTTACTGTGATACAGATAATAAGTAGAAGCCTTAAAAATTGACAAAAATCATATCTTAAACTATGTAATTATTTGTGCAATAAAATTCAAATATATGTCCTTAATGGTAGATCTTCAAAGTTTTCATGGGAAGGAACATTGAATTCAAATATGTTAGGTCTAGAGTTAAAATCATAGAGACAAATGTGAAGTAGAATCTTAGATTTACCCCCTTTAATTCCAATGGACTAATATCCAAAATGTTGATCTTTGTTATAGTTCTCAAAAAAAGGCCAAATAATGACAGAAATGTTAGAGTCTTCAGAATGGGCATTTATGAATAATTTGTAATAAGTCATGATAAACCTATGCCCACTTATTATTCTATTTTCAACAGGACATCTTAGTTCACTTTTCCCTCATGCTTTAGGCAGTCTCTAGCTCTTTCTACTTTCTGAGCACTGTGCATAGTTTACAGCCCATGTAAACCTTAGAAATTGCTTTTATGCACATAGTTTTTGCATTTAAATAAAGTTGATGACTGAAGAAAACTGCAGATATCAGTTTAAACACAATGTCACTACTGCTTTGAAGGCAATTCCATTTAAATGAAACATTTCATGTTTTAAAATGAATTGAGGAGAGCTCAATATATATTTTTATGAGAAATGCAAATATTTCAAAAGTCCATATTTGTACTAGCTTACTGAGGAGAAATACTGAGATCAAGATCAGCATAGCTATCATTTAATTTCCAAGAGATGTGCCTGCCCACTTACTTACTAGTAATAGGACAAAGTGGCCTGCATCTAGACTAACCTAAATGTTCCTGGGGATACAAAGCTTATGCCACCAAACTATTTTTCATCTTTGAGAAGAACAGCTTTCAGTTCACACAAGAATTACTCTGACATATTACAAACGTGAGTTTAAAGCTAAATAATCTTAGGTTTAATAGCACTGTGAATTTGGGGTTCAGTATAAGCAATCTTTCTTTATCACAGATTCATGATAATGTCCTCATATTTTTGTTTTGGTGTTTGTTTTTAATCTTATTTTATTTTTATACACTACAAATTTGACCATAGTATTTCCCCTTCCCCAACTCTTCCCCACCTCCCAACCCCTCAACATATTTTCTTTCCTTCATTCCCTCTAAAAAAATGACAATTAAAATATACAATTAAAAAATTAATGATACAAAAAATACCAAAAGAAAAAAACACACACACACACTGAAACAAACAAACAAAAGCCCAAATCATGGAATCTGTTTTTGTGCTATCCAGCACCTCCTGGAACTGGGCCCTCCTCTGCAGTGTGGCTGATCTTGCCAGTAGTGTTCCCTAGAAGAACAATGATTTTTCCTTCCCCAACAGTTAGCAACTAAAGTCAGCTTCTTGCTTATGGGTGGGACTTTGTCTCCAATTCCCATTTTCAGTTCTCAGATTTATCTCTTTTGAATTTGTGCAAATCTTATGCATGCTGTCAGAATCTCTGTGAGTTCTTATGTGTATAAGTCATATTGTGTTTGGAAGATGATATTTCCTTGGAGTCGACCACTATCTCTGGCACTTACAAATTTCTGCCTCCTCTTTCACATAGATCCTTGAACCTAAGGTGAGGATTTTGATGAAGGCATTTTGTTTATGGCTGAAGTGCTAAAGTCTCTCACTCCCTACAGATTGTCCAGTGGTATATATCCTTCTTAATCACTATTTCGTTAATTTCTAAAAAAGTGAAGAAGCTTCTCTGATAAGGGTTGAGTGTGGCACACATCTGTAGGTATGGCAATATGTCATTATGTGTTATTTTATTGCTACATTGCTTTAGCAGATTAACTTTCTCCTAGGGCTATGACATATCCAGTGTCAGGTTCTTGGCCACTTTATTACTGTCACCTTTTAGTTCCATCTCATGTAATTTAAATTCAATATAAAAGTGATTTGTTATTCTCACAACATGTGTGCCAGTATTGTACCAGTATAACTTCCAGGTAGATCTCTGCTGTAGGTTTCAGGATTTTAAACTGGATGAAATTAATGATTACTCTTCTTCTCTAATAGAATTCTGGACTTTCTAGCAGTAGGAATGCTAGTCAGCGGGACAAGATTTCTAGTTAAGCACCACATATTCAGTGATATAACTAAGTTGTGAAGTCCACATTGAACCTAGCACAATGATAGTGGATGATTTTAATACCTTGCTCTCACCAATAGATATGTTATTTAAACAAAAATAAAACAGAGGAATGATGCCTTTAAATAACATCATAAATCAAAGGAATCTAACAGACATCTACAGAGCATTCAACACAAACACTAAAGAATATACTTTCTTCTAAGCAGCCCAGGGAAATTATGCCAAAACTGACCACATATTAGGAGAAAAGCAATTCACATCAGATAGAGAAAAATAGAAATATATTCCGCAGTCTATCTGACCATCATAGATCAAAGCTGGCCATCAATAAAAATAGAAATAATAGTAACTAATAAACTCATGGAAGATGAACAATTCACTATAGAGTGAAAATTGGGTTAAGACAGAAATCAAGAAGGAAATTAGAAACTCTAACTGGATGAAAGTGAAAACAGAATACCCTCTTCTCCCAGCTGTTTCCCATCCAGGTTAGGATTAAAGGCATGAGCTACTCTATTTGGTAGTCACCCTTGAACTCACAGAAACACAGAAAGATCTCTGTCTCTGACGCTATGGGATTAAAGACATAGGTCACCACTCCCAGTTTTGCCTGTGCTGGGATTAAAAGTGTGTGCCACTGAATCCCAGCTGTTTGACCTCGTACTTGCAGAGATTCAGAATTCGTAGAGATCCAGAACTCCTTGAACTAAGAGCATGACCAGGGCTCTGTTATCCCTGGAACTTGTGGAGCTACTTCTGCCTAGTTTGACTGTAGGTTGACTTCCAGGTTTTATTAAATATGTAACATATCACCACTCTACATGTTACAGTTTTCTCATCAACAGATTTAAATGACATACATAATTATCATTTTCATGCATAGTTTTCCCCTTTCGATGTGATTTTTAATGATTCTATCTGACCACAAATAAAGCAAAATTTATGACATCAATGCATGATTGCAAATATCAGTCATATTTATGAGACTCTAAATTTTAATTTAGAATAATTTGGCACTACAAAAAGTTTTTTAAACACAAGCTGGTCACCTATCATTATTTATTTACATCCAACTAAAGGTTTGTATATGAAATTTTTTAGTCAGGTCATATGTCTTTAAATAGAAAGGCAAAACAGAGAAATGGAACATTTTGTTGACAGGTAAATGGGAATCAATCTGGCTTCATTCAAAGGAAAATAATCAAGCTCTTTTCAAATAATTTAAAATGCAGAATGATTGCACGCCAGCAAGGAGGGGCCTTATCAGCATCCCTTCTCAGAATGATTGCTGCTCTAGCTGCAGGAGCATTTGCAGTGCTTATCTTCTGACTTCCCTGCAGTCCTGGGTGTTTGGTAGCAGTTGATTTTCAGTGGGTTTCTGGTCTTTCATTTCTCCCCTCCTTCTGTGCAAATTAGTTTCCCCAAATCCAAATCCAGCCATCATTCTCTTATCAGTTGTGGGAAAGGATAATTATTTCATTATTGGTTTTGAGCAGTCTTTCATATTAAGTAGTGCATCTCTGGTTTCAGGCAGACATTTAATGGGCTCTCTATTTGTTTTATTTGTCTCATCACCTTAATCAAAGCCCCTGAGACAGAGTACTTTGTAGTAACAAATAAGAATAAAAGGAAATTATGAATTGCTGCTTCCACAGAAAGTGCAGTATTCATTATGAATTCCTGATGGGATTGAAACCGGGTTGCTTTCAAACACTATGAAAAACCTTTTAATAACTAAGATGCCTGTTTCTCTCACCTCTTATTAGCTAAGCACCTATGAATGATCCTTTGGGAACTTGGGGTTTGCTTCATTGTATTGCTATGGTTAGTTCAGGATATTCATCCTGGGTTTATCTTTTCATATGAGAATTTCTTTTCTGCTCTCTTTGAACACTATTATTTTATCTTGGAGTGTCTTCATCTTTGTTCTATAAAAATAAATATTAACTTTCTGTTTTCCTTAGAAGACACTGTCCTGGCTTTCTGCCATAAAGATTTATTGTAAGGTGGGGGTGTCTTCTCATTTATACATCTAAGTGATTCAAGTACCCCAGTAGCCCCAGTTCCATGCTGCCCATGAACTACTTGGGCCATGTTTGGGTGTTTTCAGGAACAGTACTAAAATTGACTCAGCTATTTAAGTGGAATTCAGCAATAATGGGACAACTATACTTGTTTCTATTTGTTAGGCAAATTAAAATAAATGTTGTCTATCCCAAAAAAGAAATAATTTTTAGTATCCATCTGTGAGAGAGAACATGTCTCCTTTGTGCATCTGAATAGTTGTACCCTAACCTAATGTCCTTCAGTCCCATGCATTTTGTTGAAAATGAGAGGCTTTTATTTTATGTGGCTAAATAAAGTTCTATGGCATGTATAAACCAGTTTCTTTAGGCATTCAAGTATTAATGGATATCCAGCTTGATTTCACATCTTATCTGTTATGAACAGTGAAACAACAAACATGGGCATGCAGGTGGCTTTTGTACTGAAATAGTTTTCTCTGGATATGCAGACAGAAGCAGGTTCAGTGGCTCATATTATAGATCTGGTTTTAGTTTTATGGATGAAACTCCAAGTTGTTTTCCATAGTGGCTGAACTGCTAATTTGTACAAACACCCTAACATATCTTCTATATTAGTCAAATTAATAATTTGCATCAACCCTTATCATATCTTCTACAGTGGTGGATTCACTAACTTATGAATTTTTTCTCATTTTCTCCAATATTTGTTTTCATCACTTTGATAACCTTTCTAACTAGAGTAAGGTGATTATGTTATTGTGTTTAACAATTCCCAGGTGACTAGCAATAAAGATTATACTTTCATAGATGTGCTAAAGGGGATATACTTTGGTTCCTTTATCCATTTGGAACTATTTAATACTTATTATTGTGTAATTTGATTATTTAAAATACTAAAAAAAAGCAGAGGAAAATGTCATTATTATACTCTGGATAAGCATGGGGACAATTGCAGAATGTGCCATTAAACTGTTAGGGCTATGGAGTCACATGACATAGACTTACAGAGGAGAAGAACCAGAGTGGACATTCTGTCTATGATGGCTTTTAGTGTATCCTGGGGATTTTTACTGTTTTAATTATTTAAATTTTAAAAATTAGCAAAATCCATTACTCAAATACAATTTAAGACACAGCTGTGGTAAATCACCCTTGCCTTGGAATACTAGAAATGTGTTCCTTTTACTTCTTTAAGATAGTAAATAAATGTTTTGTGTTCTGTAATCCAGCTGACTAGCCTGTGTCTTTTGATGGGGACAGTGAAAACAATAGCATTTATAGTTCATATAGACAGATGTATCCTCTTTGAAGTTGGTTTTATACTACTTATTTTCTCAGTGCTACCTGGAATAGCTGCCTCTTAAATGTGCTTATTTCACTCTTCCAATGAAAATTTTCTTTCCACTGATGTGGATGTAGGATAGTTTTGGTAGTCATGAATTACTTTAGTCTTATTTTTACATAATATTTTTTATGTTTTTTTCTTTTTATAGAATGAAGTCTTATTTTTTATCCATGTATTCCCTTGTTCAAACTCCCTTCCCCCTTCCAATCCCTCCCAGTCACTCTCTTCTCTCCATCCCCCATCCCTTCCCCAGAAAGGGCAAGAAGTCCCAAGGTGGCTTAGTTCAGCATCCACTCCAGGCAAGTCCAATTTCCTCATCCTAATATCAAGAGTGGGTTAGGTGTTCCTCTGGAGAGAATGGGCTCCTAGGTGCTTCAGATCCCAAGATGTTCACTGGTTGTGGTTTGCAGCTTGGACATGCTTTGCTTTTTGTTTAAAGCCCACTAATGAGTGAGTATATCCTCTGCTTATCTTTGTGGGTTTGTGATACCTCACTGAGAAGGATATTCTCCAAATCCATCCTTTTGCCTGAGAATTTTAAGATATCATTTTTTTAACTGCTGAGTAGTACTCCATTATATAGATGTACCACAGTTTGTTAATGCATTCATCAGTTGAGGGGTATCTAGGTTGTTTACAGGTTCTTGCTGTTACAAACAATTCTGTTATAAACATAGCTGAGCTAATGCTTTTGGGGTGCAATGTGTGTCTTTAGGGTACATGCCAAATAGTGATATTGCTGTATCCTTGGGAAAATTGATTCAAAGTTTTTTTTTTTTAATTTAGTTTTATTTTATTATTATGAACAAAAAAGTCACACTTTCTCTCCTTGTATATCCTTATTCAAGGTCGATTCCCCCTCCCACCACATCAGGTCATTCTCTCTTCTCCACAACTCCCCATTCCCTCTCTGGGAAGGCAGCAGGCTGTTCAGTGGTTGTGGCTTGCAGCTTGGGCGTGCTTTGCTTTTTCTTGTTTGTTTGTTCGTTTGTTCAGAGTCCACTAATGAGTGAGTACATCCCCTGCTTATCTTTCTGGGTTTGAGATAACTCGCTCAGGAGGATATTCTCCAAATCCATTCATTTGCCTGCAAATTTTAGGATATCATTTTTTCTTACTGCTATGTAGTACTCCATTGTGTAGACGTACCACAGTTTGTTAATCCATTGTTCAGTTGAGGGGCAACTGTTCTAGGTTGTTTCTAGGTTCTTGCTATTACAAATAACTTTGGTATGAACATAGTTGAGCTAATGCCTTTGGAGTGTGACTGTGCATCTTTAGGGTATACACCCAGAAGTGGTATTGCTGGATCCTTGGGGAGATTGATTCTTAGTTTTCTGAGAAACCGCCATACTGTATTCCAAAGTGGCTGAACAAGCTTACACTCCCACCAACAATGGGGGAGTGTTCCCCTTGCTGTGCATCCTCTCCAGCTAGGCTGTCCTCTGTGTCTTTTATCTTAGCCAATATAACAGGTGTCAGGTGGTATCTCAAAGTTGTTTTTGATTTGCATTTCTCTGATGGCTAAAGATGGTGAGAACTTTTTCAGTTGCCTTTCAACCATTTGTAATTCTGCTGAGAATTCCCTTTTTATATCTGAACCCTATTTTTTGATTGGGTTATTCAAGGTTTTGGGCTCTAGATTCTTGAGTTCTTTATATATCTTAAAGATCAGTCCTCTATCACTTGTAGGGTTGGTGAAAATCTTTTCCCATTCTGTAGGCTGTCATATTGTCCTATTGACAGTGTCCTTGGCTTTACAGAAGCTTCTCAGTTTCAGGAGATCCCACTTATTGATAGTTGATTTTAGTGTCTGTGCCATTGGTGTTATATTTAGGAACTGGTTGCCTGTGGCAATTCGTAGATTCTAAGTTTTCTGAGAAACTGCCATACTGCATTCCAGAGTGGCTGAACAAGCTTACACTCTCACCAACAATGGAGGAGTGTTTCCCTTGCTCTGTATCCTCCCTAGCATAGACTGTCTTCTGTGTCTTTTGTCTTAGTCATTCTGACAGGTGTAAATTCTTATCTCAAAGTTGTTTTGATTTGCATTTCTCTGATGGCTAAAGCTGTTGAGCACTATAGACATGTGCTTTTCAGCCATTTGTAATTCTTCTGCTGAGAATTCTCTTCTTAGTTCTGAAATCCATTTTTTAATTGGGTTATTTAGGGCTTTGGGCACTAGTTTCTTGAGTTTTCTATATATTTTAGAGATTATATTTTATAGAGAAAAAGGTTCATTTTTTATCCATGTATCCCCTTGTTCAAACTCCTTTCTCCCTCCCACCCCCACCTGGTCCGTTTATTTTGAGACTTTCATACATGCATGCAATGTATTTTATCTTTAT